>JAODAL010022976.1:0-63612 GCA_025379985.1 Phyllomedusa bahiana
CGACCATAATGGGTTTTGCGAATCAAAGGGGGTTAATACCCGCCCCCCTTTAAGCTCATTCGGCCGCAGGGGTTGCGGTTGCCAGCAGTAATATCCCGCGGGTTCCCATGTAGTGATCGCCGTTTTTTTGAGCTGCAAGATCCGCCCTGAAAAACCCTTTACGTGGGTTTTTGCGGGAACCCCTCCCCGACCTTGACGAAATGGGAGAAAAATGGTTGGAAAGGAAACCTTTTTTAAAGCGGGAAAGCCAGGTTATTTTACATTATGGGGGCCTTTAATATTTTTATCAAAAATTATTTTAACAGTTTATTTTTATCTTAAAAGTTTTCCCCCATAAAAGGGATTAAAACTTTCCCATTCCTTTTCCCCTACACAATAATTGACATTTTTAGGAGTTAATTCGGGATTTTTCTCAGCACCTCCCAAAGAAGCTTGTTGGCCCTGAATTTTGAAATCCAACCTAAGTGAGGTTGGATTTTGGGTTATTACCCAATGTGTAACTCTGGATTTTGTACTCCATTCTAAGTCTAAAACCCAAACCCTCCCGATTTGGGCGCGGGGGCCCCCGCAAAAGGGGGTCACCCCCCTGCCCCTTCCCCCCCCCCCCCGGAAGAGTGGGCAAACCCTCCGCCGCCAGGGTTTCATTAAATAAACCGCTGCGCCAAAAAGTAGCTTTCAGGCCCGCTATCCGTCCCCGCTGGGCCAAAAAAAACAATTTTTGGGGGTGTAACGAAAATAAAGAAATAAAAATGAATTCATTGAATTCATTTTTTATTGAGTTTTAAATTTTTGTTACACCCAAATTTTTTGTTCATTTTATATACACAAATCGAAAAACTTTTGGAGTCTTTTCATTTGTTTCGGCCAAAGTACAGTTTTTTTTTATACCTCCCGGCCAACCCTTTTTTAGGTACACCATGCTAATTTAAAGGGTTTGGGCCCCTTTTGCCTTTTAGGAAAATGCCTCAATTTTTTTTGGCTTTGATTTAACAAGGTGGTGGGGAAAATTTTTCCCCAAGAGATTTTGGTCCTTTTTGACATGATGGATCACCAGTTGGGGAATTTTTCCCGGGTGCAATCCAATTTAGGGGAATCTCCCCTTCCAAACCCCAAACCCAAAGTTTCTCTATTGGTTTTAGCTCGGACTGTGGGGGCCATTTGAGTACAGTGAACTCATTTTTCATTTCAAGAAACCAGTCTGAGATGGGTCCAGCTTTATGACATGGGGCATTTTCCTGCTGAAAGAGCCATCAGATGTTGGGTAACATTGTGGTCATAAAGGGAATGGACATGGTCAGCAACAATACTCAGGTAGGCTGTGCGTTGCAACGATGATCAATTGGTACCAAGGGGCCCAAAGAGTTGCCAAGAAAATATTCCACCACACCATGACACCACCACCACCAGCCTGAAACCGTTGATACAAGGCAGGATGGATCCTGCTTTCATGTTGTTGACGCCGAATTCTGACCCTACCATCGAATGTCGCAGCAGAAATCGAGAACTCATCAGACCAGGCAACGTTTTTTCCAATCTTCTACTGTCCAATTTCGATGAGCTTGGGCAAATTGGAGCCTCAGTTTCTGTTCTTAGCTGAAAGGAGTGGCACCCGGTGTGGTCTTCTGCTGCTGTAGCCTATCTGCCTCAAAGTTCGCCGTACTGTGCGTTCAGAGATGCTCTTCTGCCTACCTTGGTTGTAACGGGTGGCAATTTGAGTCACTGTTGCCTTTCTATCAGCTCGAACCAGTCTGACCCATTCTCCTTTGACCTCTGGCATCAACAAGGCATTTCCGCCACAGGACTGCGCTCACCTGGATGTTTTTTCTTTTTCGGACCATTCTCTGTAAACCCTAGAGATGGTTTGTGCGTGAAAATCCCAGGAGATCAGCAGTTTCTGAAATACTCAGACCAGCCTTCTGGCACCAACAACCATGCACGCTTCAAAGGCACTCAAATCACCTTTCTTCCCCATACTGATGCTCGGTTTGAAATGCAGGAGATTGTCTTGACCATGTCTACATGCCTAAATGCACTGAGTTGCCGCCATGTGATTGGCTGATTAGAAATTAAGTGTTAACGAGCAGTTGGACAGGTGTACCTAATAAAGTGGCCGGTGAGTGTAGATTGCATTAGAAAATCCATAAGAGCGTCGCTCGCTGTCCCATTGGCCCAAATAACCGCGCCTCTTTTAACTGAGCCAATCACAAACAGAGCTCGCTCTGCATTTCTTTTCCCCATAGAACTCTATGAGAATGTAGCTCACCCGCTGATTGGCTAAGCTGGACAAGCCCCTCTTCCCCCCAACCAATCACAGTACTAGAATATTTCCCATAGACAGTAATAACTTTTAGGGCGCCCTTCTATCGCGCCCTTCTTGCTCCACTCAAAATAGATGCACTACATATGATTGGTGGATTCATATCTGCCGCCTGGGCTCAACCAATCAGCTCTTTGTTGCCTTTTTTACTGTATTTTGAACTGTCCATCCTTTTCATTTGATTGGTCAATACTACTCCATAGGTTATAATGGTTCACTGTCACTCCTATTCTGATTGGCTGGTTTATGCCGACCAATGAGAAGAGCTTACAGATTTTGAATTACTGTATTTCCCGGCGATTCTCTATATTGCAATTCCTGATGTAGCGCCGGTGACGGCGACAAACGCGTTGTTCGGGATTTGATTGATTTATGTTTTTAGAAGGTTTGAGCTCTTTTTCAGATAATATTTTACACCTAATAAAAACTATTTTTTTAATCATACTCCATGCTGCACGCCGCTGATAGCCAAGATTTCATTGCCCCGATTTCTCCATTGACTGCAATGGGACAAAGTACAGTAGCTCGCGCTCTGATTGGCCGGGATAGCCAAGCCCCCGCTAGTTCAACCAATCAGCTCTTTTCTGCATTTTTACTGTATTTTGAACTGTCCCGCCTTTGCATCTGATTGGTCAATACTTCTCCATAGGTTATAATGGGTCACTGTCGCTCCTATTCTGATTTGGCCGGGAGAGCCAAGCCCCCACTAGTTCAACTAATCAGGGTCTTTTCGCATTTTTACTGTATTTTGAACTGTCCCGCCTTTTCATTTGATTGGTCATTACTTCTCCATAGCTTATAATGGGCCACTGTCGCTCCTATTCTGATTGGTTGGTTTATGCCGACCAATGAGAAGAGCTTAAACAATTTGAATTACTGTATTTCCCGGCAATTTTCAATATCCAAATTCCTGATGTTGCGCTGGTGACGGCGACAAACGCGTTGTTCGGGATTTGATTGATTTATGTTTTTAGAAGGTTTGAGCTCTTTTTTAGATAATATTTTACACCTAATAAAAATATTTTTTAATCATACTCCATGCTGGACGGCGCTGAGAGCCAAGATTTCATTGCCCCGATTTCTCCATTGACTACAATGGGACAAAGTACAGTAGCTCGCGCTCTGATTGGCCGTGAGAGCCAAGCCCCCACTAGTTCAACCAATCTGCTCTTTTCTGCATTTTTACTGTATTTTGAACTGTCCCGCCTTTTCATTTGATTGGTCAATACTTCTCCATAGGTTATAATGGGTCACTGTCGCTCCTATTCTGATTGGCCGGGAGAGCCAAGCCCCCACTAGTTCAACTAATCAGCTCTTTTCTGCATTTTTACTGTATTTTGAACTGTCCCGCCTTTTCATTTGATTGGTCAATACTTCTCCATAGCTTATAATGGGTCACTGTCGCTCCTATTCTGATTGGCTGGTTTATGCCGACCAATGAGAAGAGCTTACGGAATTTGAATTACTGTATTTCCCGGCAATTTTCAATATCCAAATTCCTGATGTTGCGCCGTTCTTGATTTTTGGAAAGTGATTTTAATTATGTATTTTTTTACAAGATTTGAGCTCTTTTTCGGATAATGTTTTACACGTAATAAAAACGTTTTTTGGATTCATACTCCATGCCGCACGGACATGTTTAATGATTTTTCGCTCATTTCCAGCCTGTCTCGATTCAGAATACATGTTAGGCGCAGTCCCTTCTGCGCCTAAGTCCCGCACTGCGGCCCACACACTGGCGAGGCGCGGTGAACTTTTCACCGAATGTATGAGCGCACCTCCTCAGGCGGTGAATCTTAGGCGCAGTCCCGCACTGCGCCTAAGTTCAGCACTGCGCCTCACACTCTGGCGAGGCGCGGTGGACTTTGCACCGCATGTATGAGCGCACCTCAGGCGCCGACATACTTGAGGTGCAGCTTTCACGTTCGAGTGCTCGAAAACTTGCGCTCCGACGTGGCGAGCTTCATACATGTCGCCCAATGTTTTGCTTCTGATTTGTATCTTTATAGTTAGGCATCCATCAAGAACTGGAATATTTGGTGTCAACCTTACGGAAACCTTTATCTGAAATGACTTTTGTCCACCTATTTGGATATTGGTATCTGGGTTTTCACAAATTATTGATCCTGCCCTGCGTGTAATATCAAAAAAGATTCTCAACCTTTGGTACATATATTGTACCCTAGAGATTATGCTACATCTCAGAGGCAGTTCACACCTTGTTTTTGTCTCTGTCCATGGTATCCATCAAAAATGGTACCCTGACATATACCACAGCAAAGCCAGAGATATCAATAGAGTAAATGTAGTCTTATTTGGATTTCTTTGCTCTATTTTCTAGACATATATGCTTTCTGTGTCAGACACATAAATGTGTTATCAGGGCCGTTCCTAGGCTAAATTTCTCTCAGGGCGAGGTGAAGAAATTTCGCCCCCCTCCCGTAACATATGGCGCCACATTGCATCACCATAAACCAAAGCCAAAATATACAAAAAGCTTTACCACAATCTGCTACGTATAAAACTACTAAATAATAGCCATACAGTTACCAAATAGCACCGCTACACCAACCAGAATCCCAAGACCACCAAAACCACTTATCACCAGCACACAGTGACCGAAAAATACCACCACACCATGACCACATATCACCAGCACATAGTGACTAAATACAAACTGACCACTGCTGAATACAAACCATTATACTACAACTAATATTACCGCCATACAGTGACCATACAATGATGGATACCCGCTGTACACAGGCTCTGCAGACATATAAATTGTTACAGTACAGTCATATCTAGTGACTCACAGGAGACTCGTTCTCTTTCTCTTCGTCTTTTTCTCCCTCTGTCCCAGACGCCTTGACAACTACTCCCGACTTCACTGTAACATTTACAAAACAAATATCTTAAGATTCCTCAATTTATCAGCACTTCTCTACCAATTCCTATCTCTATACAAACCCCATCTATAGCACCTCATATGGTAGCCATGTAATATGCCCCCTATAGCCAGGTAGTAGCCCCCTATAGCCAGTTGATGCCCCCTGTAGCCAGTGATGTCCCCCTGTAGCCAGTGATGCCCCCCTGTTAGCCAGTGATGCCCCCTGTAGCCAGTGATGACCCCCATTGTAGCCAGTGATGACCCCCATTGTAGCCAGTGATGACCCCCATTGTAGCCAGTAGATGACCACCATTGTAGCCAGTAGATGCCCCCCATTGTAGCCAGTGATGCCCCCCATATAGCCAGTGATGCCCCCCATTGTAGCCAGTGATGCCCCCCATTGTAGCCAGTGATGCCCCCCCTTATAGCCAGTGAGGTCCCCCCTATAGCCAGTGATGCCCCCCCATTGTAGCCAGTGATGCCCCCCATTGTAGCCAGTGATGCCCCCCTTATAGCCAGTGATGCCCCTTATAGCCAGTGATGCCCCCCTTGTAGCCAGTGATGCCCCCCATGTAGCCAGTGATGCCCCCCACATTGTAGCAATGATGCCCCCTGTAGCCAGTGATCCCCCCATTGTAGCCAGTGATACCCGCATTGTAGCCAGTAATGTCCCCTGTAATTATAAAATAACAAAAAATTACTTACCAGACCTCGGTCCCTGCTGAGCGGTGTAAGCAGCGTGACGTCATCACGCTGCTTACCCTATCACACAGCTCCCAGGGATCTCCTCGGCGGCAGAGCTTCCTCTGCCAGCCGAGGGGACGCAGCGTCACAGGGGGCGTGGTGAAAGCGGTGCGCCCCCTGTGACGCTGATACAGGGGAGGAGTCAGGACAGGAACGATCCGTCCCGCCTCCTCCCGTGTACTGGCAGCTGCTGGCGAGTCAGGGGCGCTCCTCCAGGCGGGCAAGGCGAGCGGCCGCGGCGCCCCCCTCGGGTGAGCGGAGCCTCGGCGCCCCGGGCGGTCGCCCGCCTTGCCCGCCCCTAGGAACGGCCCTGTGTGTTATACTAGGCTCTTGTGTCTGGCACAGAAGGTATGTATGTTCGGGAAAAAGAGTGAACTTAGGGCAACATGTATGAAAACTGTTTTGGTCTAAGACTTTCGTTGTTGCCCATAGCGACCGATCAGAGCTCCCCTTTCATTTCATGTAGTGCCCTGAAAAAATGAAAGGGGATCTTTGATTGGTTGCTGCGGGCAACAAGGAAAGTCATAGACAGACAGTTTTCATATATGTCCTCCTTAGTCTTAATAAGACTATATGTGCCCTATTGTTCTGTATGGCTCAGCTGTGGTATACATCTAGGTACCGTTTTTCATGGTATCCTGACAAATACCATAGACAGACAGAGATTAGGTGTGAACGGCCTCTAATAAAAACACAGCATGATTCTTTGGTCTTACCTAATAGGTTACTTTGATGTAATTTATTTGAGTGTCTCATGCTTGGCTTCAAACATTTAATAACAGTGCTAGAGACCACATTTACCAAGGGACACCACATACTTTTATACTTATAATACCAATTAATATCTTGAATCTCAGGACCAATCATGCTAAAAATGTATGCAGATCTTTTATAAATGTGAAATCATTGGTTATTATTTGTCAGCTTTTGGCATATAAATTGAATAACCATCATTGCAACCAAAGCTTTCATTTTTTTATTCACCAAAAGCCTCTAACATAAAGAATAAAGCCGTTTTGCAAGGAATCCTATTTAAAAATCCTCAGTCAATGTGTCTGTGCAACTCTTTTACTGTCAGACAAACTTTTTGGAGTTTGATCCAGCAGTCATATATCCTTTTCTATCTGTCTCCTACTTCTTGCTAAATGTATGTTAGCAATACATAGGAAAATAATAGAGCAGATGGAGGATCAAGATCAAGGAAAAAAATTACTTCAGATGAAGGATATGATTCGGTGGCATCTCCACAGTTTCTTATAATATAAAAATATCAAATTTTTATTATAAGAAACTGTGGAGGTTGAATCATATACAGGCAGTCCCCGGGTTACGAACGGGATAGGGACTGTAGGTTTGTCCTTAAGTTGACTTTGTATGCAAGTCAGAACAGTTACATTTATTAAATGTAACTTCAGAACAAAAGTTTTCGTTTTATTTTTGGATAGTGCAGGGAAGGGTTTTTACATTTGTTTTGCTGTCTGTGCCCCTGTTAAGACGATTTCACCTTATTTTCACCTCACGTGCTGCTGTGGCATGCTGGAACTTGTCGTTCCACAGCTGCTATTGGCTGTGAAACAGGGAACTACAAGTGCCAGCATGCCCCATAAGTCTCCGTTTGTAACTAGGGGACAGATGTAAGTCGGGACAGATGTAAGTCGGAACAGTGTAAGTCGGGGACTGCCTGTACTTCATGTGAAGTTATTTCTGCTATTTTCTAGGGGATGTGAGAGCCCTGTAGATTATATGCACCCTCAAACAAGGTGAGCTGAAGATATAAACTTGTGTGTCCAAAGACGGTAATGGATCCAGTATTTTAAAAGCCTTATTCCTTTATTGTGCAGGCATCACAAATCTGTATACGGCGTCGGCTGACGCATTTCAGGCTTGTCTGAGCTCTTGTTCACAGCATACAGCCATACATATATCCAGGTTCTCACAACAAAGTATTTAAAGACTCCTGAGTGGTGAGTTCTTCTAATATATTTCTATGTGGATTTGCTTGGGAGTCAAATAAATAATCTCCTATCTATGAAGATCAAAGAATTTTGCAGTTCAGATTCAGGTCACTGTTAAGTTTGAAACAGATATCAGTGATGTGATCTGAGTTGGCCTAACGGTGCTTTTACACAGTGCAGTATTAGTGCATTTTGGGTGCATTTTTGGTGGGATTTTTTGCAGAAATGCAGTTTGCCGGGTTTAATGCTGAGGGAGAGGGTTACTCCACCAGGCATCCTTATTTTTCTCATTTTCTTCATCATATTTTCTCCTGAATTCTTTTATCTGGTCAAGTTTTAACTTAGCTTGGAGGGTTCCAGTATTGTCTTTATAGTGACAGCAAGTTGGGCCTATGACCTGGCACATACCTCCCTGGGCTGCGGCTAAATAATCTAAAACAATAGTGTGCTGATTGGTTACCACTATTAACTGGTTCTGGGCTGGTATGGTTGTGTTAAGTATCTCTAGAATACTGTATATCTGATCATCTAAATAATCTGTTGCTTCCACCAGCTTGTCCCATGTTTGCGCCACCATGGGATACAAAAGAAGAGTGCTGGCAATCTTATTCCCAATACTCATTTGGACTATATGAGGCCTTCCATTCGGTCTTGGTCTATTATCAGCCACCCTTTTCACTAACATGTGTCCTTGCATGGCCAGATAATTCAGCTGCTCTGGCTTTACTATGAATGTGGAGGGGGTTAACCTGGCCAAATTACAGGTTCCCTTTATTCCTACTGGCAACCATTTATAGGCATTCTGCCCACAAATTCAATAGGTTCCCCGGGGTAGCTCCCAAAGCCCTGAATGTTGTAAGACCAGACGGTGGGCCAAATCCACCAACCCTGACACATTTTTCAACATGCACCAGGAGGGGACTTGTCCCAGGGGGCTACAGTAGCCTGCTGTTGGCTCTCCACAAGGCGGGACACCTGAACTATATGCTGCACTTTCATTACATGGCAGATTACCTGGGATGCTTGCACAGGTATCGTTAGTCCCATTTGGGAAGTACCTATTCCCTTCCCACGATATGTTGTGTAGGTATCTTTCTAGTAGGGAGGGCTTGAAGGCATCCGTAGTAGAAGAGGTGGCGTTGAAACTACTCTGGATTCACTTGGAATTTCCCCTAGACAGGCAACTCCAGAGTAGTTGCGAGGAACCCAAAGTCCTCCTTTATAGGCAAGGAACTGTTGGCCTGTTTGTGATGTAGTGAGGTTGCTTTGGCACCAAGGTAATGATATCCATCCCACAATGGGGATTGGTATACTAGTATTCCAATGTCTGGAGTACTTGGTGTCATTATTGGCCAGCTGATCTGAACAGTTAGTCCAATCCCTTAGCTCGTCCCATGGCACAGGGATGGCGAGGTAGGGCATGGATGAGGCAGTGACAGGGGCATGTGTGCAGATCCAACAATCTGTCAGGTTTAATTCCCTCGACAAGACTGCATGGTGTGCGTGTAGTATGTTAACCTGAGGATCGTGTATTCCCATCAAAGCAATACTTATCAGGATTATTCAAAAGATCCAGAGACACCTCAGGCCCGTTTGCAATGGCTTACATGTATCCATGTTGGTTTACCCTCCGATTTAACGGAGGTCGCAGTCGTCAACAGGACTTAGTAGGGTCCCTCGAACCGGGGTTCCAATGCTTTTCGGGAGTGTTTCTTAAGGTAAACCTGATCACCTGGCTTCAGTGTGTGAGCTCCATTTTCGGCATCAGGATCTGGTAAAGAAGAAAACACTTTTCCATGCACTTCAGTTAGTTGGTTCTGTAATTTGATCACATAACTAGTGAGACTATCACACTCCAACTGACAGGACTGGGGAAAGTAACCGCCTAGTCTTGGGGCGCTCCCAAACAAAATCTCATATGGCGTTAATTTATGCTTTCCCTGTGGAGTGTTCCTGATAGAGTACAAGACAATAGGCAAACAGTCAGGCCAAGTTTTTCCCAATTCCTGCATAGCCTTTGCCAGTTTTAGTTTAAGGGTGCCATTTAACCTCTCCACCCTCCCTGATGACTGAGGGTGGTGGGGAGTGTGCAGGGCAGACTCTATGCCTAGCATTTGACAGGTGTTCTGGAAAACCTCCCCTGTAAAGTGGGTGCCCCTATCTGACTCAATGGTCTCTGGGATCCCAAACCTTGGGACGAGTTCCATCACCAGCTTCTTGGCTGTAGCTCTGGCAGTGGCATGCGCAACAGGGTATACCTCGGGCCATCCTGAGAAGAGGTCTACGCATACATGGGCGTACTCGTACCTGCCACTCTTTGGCAATTGAATATAATCGATTTGTAGCCTTTGGAATGGGTACAAGGGCCTAGGTGTATGCTTCATTGGAGTTTTGACAACTTGCCCAGGGTTGTTTGTTTGACATATATGGCACTTCTTACAGTATATGACTGTGGCCTGCCTGAATCCGGGAGCTACCCAGTTTCTGCTTAGAATGGAGGCCATAGCGTTGGCACTCTGGTGAGTAGGGAAGTGGAGAAGGTTCAGGAAGGCAGGATACCATGAGTTTTCAGTAGACAACACTTATCCCCTATCTTCCATAGTTCATCTTCTTCTTGCTTGGCTCCCCCCTTCTCCCAACCCTGTCTGTCTTCTTCCCTGGCATTTGCCTGGGCTTCTTTGAGTCTATCTAAAGAGATAGGTTCAGCTGTCATTTTTAACTCACAGGGCATTAGTGCTGCTCGTTTGGCTTGTCTGCTCTTTCATTTCCCGGTGCTTCCGGAGTTGTCTGCTTGGTGTGGGCAGCTACCTTTAGTATAGCTACTTCTCTTGGTTTTGTGACAGCTTCGAGTAGCTTCTTAACTGCCTCACCATGTCGTATTGGTGTTCCTGCTGCTGTAAGGAAACCTCTGGCTGCCCAAATCGTCCCAAAGTCATGAACTACTCCATATGCATAGGCAGAATCAGTGTGAATATTTACAGTTTTACCCTCTGCTAGTTCTAAGGCTTTTGTGAGGGCCACCAATTCAGCTTCTTGGGCTGATATGCATGCAGATAATGGTTCTGCAATTATGGTGTCATGGAGAGTGACTACCGCATATCCTGTGTGAAACTTGCCTTTTTCATCAGCATAGCGGCTCCCATCCACAAAAAATTCAAAGTCGGGGTTCTGCAGTGGTGTTGTATGCACATTTGGGAATGGGGCACATTCTGTTTCAATGAGTTTCATACAGTCATGGTCAAAGATTTTCTCACTGAGCTCCCCTGCTCCCCCCCATCTGAATCCAAGAATAATAAGAGTTCTGCAAGATTCAGAGAAGTAGCCTTTTGGAATGTAATGTTTGGGGGCATCAGAAGTGTGCACTGTAGCTTGACCTGCCGTGCTGCCGAGAGATGTTTCATCTGGACCTGATTTAATACTGAGGTAATGTCATGAGTGGTAATGATGGTAAGTGGGTAGTCTAAGGCTATTTCTGTTGCCTTTTGCAGCATTAGTGAAGCTGCTGCTACTGCTCTGACACAGGTGGGGGCAGTCTTTGCCACTGGGTCTAACTGTGCTGAATAGTATCCCAGGGGACGATATTTGTGGTTTCTCTTTTGACTGAGTACAGCCGTGGCATGTCCTTGTACTTCTGCCACAAAGAGAAAAAATTGTTCATCATAATCAGGAATGGCCAGGGCTGGTGCCTGCAGAATCGCCTGTTTTAACAGAGTAAAGGACTCTTTAGCTTCTGTGGTCAGACAGAATGGTGTCTGTTTTGTGCATTCATACATAGGTTGCATGAGGCTGCTTGCATGTGGGATCCACTGTCTACAGTAGGAAACTAACCCCAAAAATGCCCTCAACTGTTTTAAGTTTCCGGGAATTCGGGTGTCAGCAATAGCCTACTGTCTATCTGCCGCCAAATACTTCTGTCCTGCAGACAGGCAGTGGCCTAAAAATACAACCGTGTCCTTGCAGAAATAGAGTTTGTCTTTGCTGACCTTGCTGCCATTTTGGGTCAGGAATATGAGGAGGTAGATAGACACTTGTTGACAGTCTATCTTGGTTGGGCAACAGAGACGTGTATCGTCAATGTACTGCAGCAAGGCGCATTCTTGAGGGGTGCTCCATCCTAAAACTGAACTCATGGCCTTACTGTACAGTGTTGGTGAGTGCACCTTACCCTGAGGTAGGCGTGTCCATGCATATTGGTTTTGTGTGTAAAAGCGAACAAAGTCTGGGTCCAGTAGAACCCCAAAAAATGCATTAGACAGGTCTACAACCGTGTACCACCTAGAACTACTGGGGACCTGGGTCAGCAGGGTGTGTGGATTGGGGGTCATGGGGGTCAGAATGGCATTTATAGCTCTGAGGTCATGTACCATGCGGTATTGAACCTTTTCGTGCTTCGCCACTTGCTTCTTCTTCACTGGGTACAGAGGGGTGTTTGCTGGGGAGGATATTTCAATCAGGACACCTACTGCTAGGAATTCTGTAATCTGGTCTGATAGGGTGGCTTCTTGCTGTGCATTGAAAGGATACTGCCTGAGCTGGGATAACTGGCATCCTGGTTTCACAGTAACTTTAACTAGTGGAACTGGCAAACAACCTATATCGGTTTTTGTTTTTGCCCATATGACCGGTGGCACACTCTATAGAAAAACCTTTTCCTCACTAGTCCATACCGCGGCCATCAGAGAGAGGGGCTTTTGCTCAAATGAAACAATACGGCACACTCTTCCTTATAGAAAAGGGTCAGATAGGAATCCCCAGTGTCACCGTAACTGTCTACGGTTGATACTTAAGGGCGACCCCCCCAATGATAAACGGGCTGTTCGCCCGTTTTTTGGCCCTGGGGGATTCAGTGTTAGGCGCAGTGTTCGCCACTTTCAGCTGCGCCCCGCAAGAAGGGCGCAGTGGGCAGTGGGGTGGCGTATCCGGTGCGGACGCGGCACCGCCGAAAACCCCGTAGGCATGTACGATGGGCGAGGTCGCAAAGCGAGGCCAGTGCAGCGCCGCAGCTCCGACAGGCAGACCTGGTTTTTTTTGGTCTAAACCTCCGACAGAGCTGCGAAGTGAAGCAGATCCGTGAACATGCGAGGAAGCAGATAGAAGATCTGCACAGAAAATCTCTAGCGCTCCGCTCCGTGCGCAGAGTATGATTCCAAAAAATCGCCTTTAATAAAGGCGGAAACAGTGTCAAAAAGGAGCTGAACGTAAAAATAAAACATGAATAAAAAAAAAAAACACTTTCCAAAACTCTATAACAGCACAATATCAAGAATTATGATATTTAGAGAAATTGAGCGCGGGGACTACAGTAATTCCAAATTCCTGAAACCTATTCGAACAACATTGGTCGGGAGATACAACCCGTCCAAACATTAAAGGAGGCGACAGTGAACCCTAAAACCTATGGGGAAGGATTGACGCTATCAGAAAATCCACGTCGGATAATTCAAATACAGAAAAAAAACAACAGAAATGAGATGATTGGCTGAGCTAGCGGGGGCTTGGCTAGCTCGGCTCCAATCTCATAATAAGGAGCGACAAAGACACCATCTAGTCTATGGAGAAGTTTAGACCAATCAGAAGCCGGATGGCGATAATTCATAATACAGTAAAAAGACAGAAAAAGAGCTAAGTATGGCTTACTAGCGGTTGCTGGATATCCCGCCAATCAATTCCGAGATACTTCTCCCATATATCTATGGAGAGATTGAGCGCTCTGAAAATCTCAGCGCTCAGCGCCGTGCGTCAATGAAAGTATTAATCAAAAAATCAATTTTTATTAAGTGTGAAAACATTATTCAATAAAGAGCAGAACCCTTCTTTAAAATAAAGCAGTTTAAAAAACCCGAACACCCACGCGTTTTGTCGCCGAGCACCGGCGCTACATAGGGATTTGCCAATATAGAGAATCGCGGGAAATGCATAATTCAAATGTTTAAGCTATTCTCATTGGTCGGGTCACACACCACAATCAGAAATAGGAGCGACAATGTCCCCATTAAAGACCTAGGCAAGGAGAATTGACAAATCATAAATAAGGAGCGACATGTCCTCATTATTTCTCGATCAGAGAGAAAAAATTAAGCCAATCATGCATTCAAAGGCAGGGACAGTTTGTCAAAATACATAAAAATGCAGCAAACAGCTGATCTGGATTTGAAGCGTCTGGGGCTCGTCCAGCTTAGTCCGCATCAGAGCGCCCAGAGCTATTTTTCTCTAGAGGTTCAAGGGGAAAATAGAAATTCACAGAAGCGCGCTCTGTGAGTGGCTAAGTTAAAAAAGAGCGCCGAACTATTCATGGACCAATGGGCCGACGAGCGAGCGATGTCCCGGCAATTCTCCTCCATTGCAATTCCCTATGTAGCCGCCGGTCCTCGGGCGGACAAAACGCGTAGTTCGGGTTTTTAACTGCTTTAATTGTAAAGAAGTTCTGCTACTTTATCTGATAATGTTTTTACACTATTAAACGAGATTATTTTTTTATATACTTCATGCCGCACGGTGCTGAGCGCCGTGCAATTTCAGAGCGCCCCATCTCTCCATAGACTATAAGGGAGAAGTACTTCGCGCCTCTATTGGCTGAGGATAGCCAAGCCACGCTAGCTCAGCCAATTCAGCTCTTTTCCGCTTGTCTTTTTTTACTGTATTTTGAACTGTTCCGCCTTTGATTTTGATTGTCCATACTTCTCCATAGGATATAATGGGACTTGACGCTCCTCATTCTGATTGTTAAAAACTCCATTCATAGGTTAGAATTGGGCACTGTCGCTCATATTCTTAATTGGTCCAAAACCTTCTCCATAGGATATTAATGTGGTCTCTTTGTCGCTCTTATAGAGCAATTCTGATT
The DNA here is from genome assembly GCA_025379985.1 of Phyllomedusa bahiana. NCBI lineage: Eukaryota > Metazoa > Chordata > Amphibia > Anura > Hylidae > Phyllomedusa > Phyllomedusa bahiana. The sequence goes on from JAODAL010022976.1 coordinate 14,751, forward strand.
TGGCTGGCTGATCTGCAGACCAAAGAGAATAGCTTAAACAATTTGAAGTTACTGTATTTCCCCCCGGCAATTTCTATTGCAATGTCGCTTATGGTAGCGCCACGGTTCTTCGGCGACAAACGCGTTGTTTGGGTTTTTTATAACTGCTTTCTATTTTAAAGAAGGTTCGTCTCTTTATCTGATAAAGTTTAATCACTTAATAAAAATGATTTTTTTGTATAAATACTTCATGCCGCACGGCGCTGAAGCCAGATTGCATTGCTCCCCATCTCTCCATAGGACTGATATAATGGTAGAAAGTAGCTCGCGGCTCTGTATTGGCTGGGATATGCCAAGCCCCACTCCCTCCGCTAAGCTACAGCCAATCACTCTTCTTCTGTCTTTTTTACTGTATTATGAATATCTCCGACCGTGGATTCTTAGATTGTCTAAACTACTCCCAAAACTAGTCGCTAGGTCTTTGTCCCATAATTCTGATTGGTCAAAAATTCTCCATAGTGTTTGAATGGGCTCTCTGATCGCTCCTATTCCTGATGGCTAAGCTAGCCGAGCACCCGCTACTAGCCCAATCATCCTCTTTACAGCATTTTTACAGTATTTGTAGAACTGTCCCGCCGAGGGATCTCTGATTGGTCTTAAATTCTCCAAGGGCTAAATGGGTCCTCTAAACGCTCCAATTCTACATTGGATAGCAAGCCAATCCCCCTTAGCTTACCAATTCAGACCCTTTTCAAGAATTTTAACTGTTTTTTGAACTATCCCGCCGTGGATTGATTGGTGCTAAACTTCCCATCAGGTTTTTATGGGTTCACTGTCAGCTCCTATTCTGATTGGCCGGTTTTATGCCCACACAATCAGAATAAGCTTTCAAGAATTTTGAATTACTGTATTTCCCGGCAATTTCCAATATCCTAATTCGTTGAAATTAGGAATATGTCAAAGTGATATGTGTTTTATGTGATTAGTTTTTATTTTTTAGGTTTCAGCTCTTTTCCTGAGAATGTTGAACGCCTTTACTAAAGGCGATTTTGCGATTCAAACTCCGCACCGCAAGTGGAAATGATTTCTCGCTGTCCAGCCTGTCTCGCTTCGGAACAGACTTTCTTACTTCGGCCAGTCCGCCGCACTATGCGCCTAAGACCTCGCACTTGCGCCCATGTCCCCCTAGCAGCTGTGCCCCACACACACTGGCGTGGCGCAGGAACCTTCCCCGCATGTTAACAGGAGTGCGCTACCAGTCCGGCGGCGAATCATAGGCGCAGCCTCGGCTCTGCGCCTCAGTCCCCGCACTGCGCCTAACCACTGGACAGGCGCGGCGGACTTTTCCCCGCTTATGACCGCACTACCTCCGGCGCGGAATCATAGGCGCGAGCGCCGCACTGGCGCCTCATCCCGCACTGCGCCTAACAGCACGAGGCGAGGTCCGGCTGGGGACTTTTTTACATGCTATGTATGAGCGCGCCCCGGCCCCAGACATAAATCAGGCAACAGATTCCGCCGGAAAACTGCGGAAAGGAGCCCCCTACCGGCGGGATGTCGATTACATGTGGCCCTTAATGTAGCTTGCAATGACATTGAAGGAGGATGACTGCTCCCAACCAGGTTCTGTCATGCCCACAGAGCCAGAAATTAGGAATCGGGAATAGGAAGGTGTGGGGGCCTATTGTTCACTTTATCAGGGGAACAGTTCAAAGGGCAGTATCTTTCCAATGTTGACCACATAAATCCACACACTACATCAGCGTGTCTTGGGGACACTAATCTATGGGGCACATATTTTTGGTTGATGACTGACCTGGCCCGCCTTCCTGTGATCCACTTAAGTTCTAAGTGTTGTTCCCTGTATAGATATGTAAATGCAGGTCTGCCCTAATACCTGTCCCCTTTAATACCGCCATTAGTCAGCATACCTTGTTTGTCCCATCCTTTGTTCTTGCCTTTCACCGTGTGTCCTCATCCCTCTTCCTTTTCCTGCAGTCCTAGCGTTCTACAAGAGGCCCTTTTACACGCAGAAAAAGGGTAGCTTGGGCCCATCCCTTCTGGGTCTATCTCGGGGATTTCCCTCAAACTAGCATTTGTGCTAGCTATCCACTTTTCTTTTCCTTCTGGTCCCTATCTCCACACTCCCCTTGCTTTTCTAAGAGAGGCGTGTAGTGCAATCACTGTGGATCTCAGTTGGGGACAACACAGCTTAATTTGTCTCTACTCGGGGATTAATTCCATCTAGGAAACGCCCTTATCATTAACTCTCCTTACTGGTCCATGGTAATGAGTCATTCCCACATCCTCATACCCCTTCACTGATTCTTAAACAGAATTCATTCACAGTCTCATCCTGTCTCTGCTGCCCTTCGATGTCTGATCTCCCTGTCAGAATATTGCCAACCTCTGACCAAATAACGTGTACTCGTCCTGATGCCCTCAGATCTTAATCATGCTGGGGTAAGGAAGGCTTCTAATCTTGAATCTGATCTCTGGGGTCAATTTTAAGCCTACACAGTCCTGCTATGTCTAAACCCATGCTGCTCTGTAGGTACGCCTGAAGACTGAGACATATAGCGGCTGAAAGCATCAGAGGGTGAGTATACTGGGTTGAGAGGCGCACTTATTGCAAGTAAAGAACCATCCTATTCGGCAGTCTTGCCCATGGTTGGTAAATCTCATACCGCCCACGCTTAAGTCTGCCTTGTGCATTCGGATTCTATTATGGCAACAGATCTGTTATTAATGCTCGCCTCCTCTACAACTGGCCTGAGTGGCTCTGCCTTGTTTGGTCTGGTCGGGGTCACCCCGGCAGCTAAACGGACTCCCTCCAGTCTAGGGTTCTGTTGACCCCAACGAGTGGCTGGTCCACACCCGGGTTTCAACGCTGCTGAGAGCCGCATTTGGGGTATGGCGGGGTGTGTCTGATCTTCTTTAATTATTCAGAGCACTGGCATATCATATTGTCAGAAGGTTCTTAAACTGGTCCACCATCCATTGACTTGAACTGCTCATACACCCAACTTTGGTATCACAGCAGTTTCAGATAGTCTGGTAAGGCAGACATTCAACTTAGGTGCTCCCCATCCTCTATCTTGTTTACCACACCCCTTTCTGGTTTCTAAACACTCTTTGACCCATGTCATTTGGAGTCTAACTGACTCTCTGTCCTGTGTCGTGACCCGAAATAATTTTAGGATTCGTCATCAACTCTTTGACTGCCTCCTTGCCATGATAACATAGGAGGAGTGATTTCAAAACTCTGAGGGCCTCCGGTATGTTTTGACTTTGCCTGCTCCAGAACCAAACTCGTTACTTCCCCTCTGATGACCCCTAGTTGTGGGAACTTTCCAATGCACCAGATACCTCTGGAGCCTTCCGGATATCTATCTTGGTGTCCTATCATCTTGGGAAGACTGGATCGAGAATATCGATGGTCCGATCCGGACATGAACAAGTAAGTAAACCCTCCAAGCAATTATAATAGCAACTAGCGTAAGGATGAGACCTGTTACAAGTCAAAAATCTCAAACCAGATACCGGAAACCCGACAGCAGTCCTAAATACTTTTACAGGAAATCCTTATTCCCGTTTATCTGGACCCACCTTTTGAAATCGTCATAAGCTTCCAGACTATACATCGATAGTCAGGCTCGATAAAACAATCAAAACAAAGACAGGATGTACTTATGACACCACAGAAACCTTCATCCTTATTTCCTGACACCTTATTTTCTTATTCCCAAGCACCATATACAGTCAGACCAGTCATACTTTCACCGCGGCAAATAGTGAAAGGTTCTTTGTCCATATACAAGGGACCCACTACATAGGTATACCTCTCTATGATCCCGAACTCGGACCAATGGAGGACTAGACTCGGGGAAGACACGGAGTAAATAAGACTTAATAAATAAATGAGCTACTTACCTGGCCAGTTTTGTCTGTGCGTTCCTCGGTTCAGAATTCCCTGCAGTTTGCTTCGAGATCCCAGAATTAAGGCTGATACCCAATAGGTTCGGGTCCCTGTTCGGGCGCCAGCATGTTAGGTTCTACCTTTTGGAGATCCTCTCGTGCCCAAGAGTGAAACCCATGTTATGGCTCCATACCGCCCGACGCCCTGGGGACTCCTTCCTACCCTACTTCTATCAAGATATAATAGCAGAGTAAAGTAAGTATCCACACAAGACAAGAGGGTGGTTGCGCTTAACCGAAAACAGAACCCATTATATTGTTACCAAGCAGTGAGCTTATATAGAGCCCTTGAATATAGTCGTGATGACCATGCGCAGTCAGCCAAGTAAAAACACAACACATAGTGGCCACTTTACACAGCTTACAAATGCAATGTATAAAGATAAGATACCACAGCTAAGTTTCCGTTACAGTTTCAAGGCCCTCAAGCATAGGCGAGAGTCCATAAATTGTTCATGTGTCAGAGAGATAAAAGGTTTTCGTGCTTCTTAAAAAAACCTATAACTTGACATCCACCTGTAAGCTCCAGGGCACTTGCAGCTGTGAACCTCTCCGGCCCGCCTCCTGAGGAGGGCATTAGATCACATCTCTCCACTGAATGTCGGGCACCTCAAATCAATTGCATCCCTGCACGGCATGGACAATGACAGCAGCCTCCTGCTGCTGAGATTGTTTTGCTCCTGGCAACAACAAAGATCCACGACCGTGTGCAACACTGTTCAACTAGGACTTGGAACCCAGGGCCTCTTTGGCACCGGACAGCCTCATCCAAGCACATTTCCACTAGTAAGGCATACCGTGTGCAACCAGTCAGGTTGGTGAATTTTTGGCCGCTGTCTTTTCCATCTTGGCTCGGCTTCGCCATACACCACAGGCAGCTTGGAAACCCATTGGCAATTGGCGTATATTGCTTAATTGCTCTCTTCAAACGTGGGCCCGGAGCTGTTATTAAACTCTTGCTGCTATAGCAGTAGCCTGCATCAAACTGGGCGAGCAGCTCCTCCATGCCAATCCAAATTTTTCAGGTAGCAGTCACTTTAACCCCACAAGATCAGTGCCCACACAGTCTCTGTACTGGGGTGCATCCCCTGTTTTTCCAGAGACACTCGCCTTTGCACTGAAGCAGCCTATCCACACAGGCAACAGTCTGTATACGGGTGTGTCTCCTTTTCTCAGACTCAGTCTCTTAGCAGCACCACTTCGTGCCAACACTGCACCAATTCAATTGTGCCAATTTTTGCAGGTCGTGGCACACTATGCCCACTGGCATCCTCCACCATAATGTGACACCTCACTCATGTTTGGCCGCCATCTTGGATCGGCCAGGGGGTATTCTGCTCAAGAATCGTTGTCCTTTTGTAGAACGGTTGGCACACCAACAAATGGCACTCTGAGACAGGCTTAAGTTTAACACTGGCCTCAGCCAGCTTTATTCAGCAACAGTAGTCACATAAACAAAGTCCTCAGCCATCTAGCCACTAACTAAACACACTATTAGTCCCTCTCTATATGTGGTCCCGAACACTAGCGTCCCTACACCAATGCACCTCATTACAGTCCACTCACAACTGTAAAAGCTTCCTCAAGCCTCTTCTGGGGACCAGAGCTCTCTCCTTAGGCTCTCTGAGATCCAACTTCTAGGGTATGCAGACCCACCCCCAGAACACCTGTAGAAGCAGGCTTTTTATAGGCCTGGAGAAAAAACATGGAACCAGACTGTGGGAACAGCCACCCACTTAACTGCAGCATGGACATAATGGCTGGACATCCGCCATACTACGTACGAGTGTCAGCAAACTAATGTTGCTGACCGACAACACCTGGCATCACCCCACCAAGCCAGGCCCTCGGTGCACGTGTTCTTATCGGGTCTCATCCCTAGTGGCGAGCACCAGGTGACCACCTATTGTCGCTCTTGCCATCAGCAGGGAGCAATAATGTCCAAGAGTCCTGTCCTGCGCGTGTGTAATATAGAGCATAACAGGTCTTTTAGCGGCAGGTATATGTCCTCAAGTCTGTAGGCAGGTGTATATAAGGACCCCAGTCTGTAGGCAGGTGTACAGGACCAGGTTAAAAATAAAAAAAATAATCGTACTCACCTCTCTTTCCATTTCTCTGAAGCTCTCGCTGCTCCATGTTCCCACACAGGTTGACTGCTTGCGACCCACCAGACTACTCCGCGGAGCAGGGACCTCTGCCTCTCTGCTCCGCAAAAACTTTCAACTACATGTGTTTCCAGAGGAGGCGCATACAGCTGAAAAAATTGCCGGCGGTTCAGGCCCAAGGCAGCAGTCTGGAAGCCGGCAACGAACTGACAATGTCCCTATGGAAGCGCCGTGGGACATTGCCACGGGACAAAGTGGTCAAAAGTGGGGCGTCTGGTCACCTTATAGTACACTACATATGTTTGTACATGTGCTGTTGTGGAATGCTGTGACTTGTAGTTCGACAGCAGCTGCCTACATAGCACATGTACAAATCTGCACCCATACAATTAGCACATATGTGGTGTGGCAATTCAGGCGTGCAGATTGGTATGAGGATTGATAACATCTATAGGAGTGGCATGCGTGCGATACTAGTAGTTCCACTGCATACTGTGCCTTACAACAACTGCTGTGAAATTACCGTAAATCCACAGCACACCTGCTCTTGATTTCAAACTGTATTTTGTTTGTTTGCAACAAACATATAGATTAACAGGTACAGTTACTCTCCATGGTGCAACAATCAAGTGAGATCCTCCAAGTAGCAATGTTATAAGTCCAAAAATCCATGACAGATTGACCTGGGTTAGCATTCTTCCAGCCACAGCCGGACTATCCCATGATCTTTTAGCTGCATTTCATGCTGTATGCTGCACCCCTTGCATATGTGCCACTAGACTCTTTTGTTTGTTGTAAATATATCATACTGTATACATTTTATGGATTCATTATGAGATATGCTGTGGATTTAATTAAAGAGAACCTTGCTGAGGGCAGAACAAGCTAGTATCAGACCTGCTGTTTCCAGCGCTGTTTCCCTTTGTTCTCTAAGATGCTGTAGTTTTCGCGTGAGAGTTATATGCATCAGAATCTGCAGTTTTTCAGACCAAAGAGTCCTTCAAAGAGTAATTTTTCTTTCTCAACCACACCCCCCCACGCTGAGGCTATCCCCGTCCACACTCAACATGTAAACCTTAGATCACTTTTGAATATAAGAAAGAATAATTGCAGCACATCCGATCCAAATGAAAAAAAATGAAAAGCAACTATATCAACCATGTCCACAATAAACGTTTCGCTACAAATCTAGCGCTTTCTCAAGCCTTGAGAAAGGCTTGATTGTAGCCGAAACCTGTTGCTTGTGGACATGTTGGAATAAAGTAGCTTCTTTAATTTTTCCTTTGGATGCGGAGAGCTGCAATTTTTCTCATATATTATGACTCAAATGATTACGGGATTCGAGACGTTGCTAAACGTAAAGAAGAGATAGGCAACCCACGGTAATTTTCAAAATTTGAGTGCAGGCCTTTTTTTCTATTTTTTATTACTTTGAATAGTGGAAAAACGAGTGTGATTACACACTGTCAATTGTCGGGGCTAGCCTTTGGTCGGCGGGTTAACACCTGCTCATGAATAAGGTTTGAGGGGTAAATGCTCCAAAACTGCTGCATCTTACAGAATAAGAGAAACCGCGCTGGAAACAGCAGGTCCGACACTAGCTTGTGCTGCCTTCAGCAAGGGGGGCATAATCTATGTGACAGGTTCCCTTTAAGCCTTATACAGAAACAAAAACACATAACCCTCCTAGCTAACTCTCCTGGGATATGCGGGAGACTTCCACAGATTTGGGGGCCGGATTCCCGCTCCCTAAAGGGCTGAGAAGTTCCCACAGACCTTTATTAATAACTATACTCTAACAGAAGCTCTTTAACAGAAGCAGAGCCAAAGCAACATGGCTCTTTAACAGAATCGGCGGTGGAGCAGCGTCATCAGATGTCGCCAATGACGGGCGGCCCTCCAGCTAGACTAGAAGAGCAAAAGAGAGGGAAGTACCTCTGCTCCCCACTGCCCTATCCCTGCTCTGTTCTGCCCTTCGGCAAGTTTTACTGGATGCTGGAAAGCCTATCCAACGTCCAGTAAAGCTGCGTGACACCCCATACCCCACAGGTGGCACACAGTATCTGGGTGCCCTTTGTAGGGGATGGGGCGTTACTCATCTTTACTGGATAGCCTAACCAGCGTCTAGTAAAGCTGAGTGACACCCCATCCCCCACAAGAGGCACTCCATCACCTTATACCCCACAAGTGATTTCCGGGTGTTCTCTGTGGGGGATGGGGTGTTATCCACTCCTTACGAGCCGCGTCACTATGAAAGTTGGCAATTAATGACACATAACCAATATCATTGCCTTAAGAGACAGAAAGTGAGGTGAAATATTCTAAACAGGGGCACAGAGAGCAAAACAAATGTAGTGAACTTAAAAACAAACTGAAGTGAAAAGCTCTGAATGGTGATGCAAGTGAGGGTAGGTGCACACGGCGTGTTGAATACATATTTTAACAATATGTATTTTCTGGACTGCAAAAACGTACCCTATTGTTTCTATTGGCTTTTAAATGCGTAAATACTGAATTAAGACATTATTATATAATTTTAAGCGCCATTGATTCCAGTCCTGTACATTCAAGGGGGTTACGCTATACAAGCAACAGATAAGTAAACCACGTACAAAATGGAAAGACAATAATGTGACTAAACTGGTTACAAGGGAGAGAGACCCAGCCCGCGAAGCTTACAATGCTACAAGGGGAAGGGGGAAGAGAGACAGAAGGTGAGTGGACAGACATGTTTGTGAGGGTGAAGTAGACAGCATGGGTTAGCTATAGGTTTATTAGTGGCGATCGTGAAGAGAATTGGGTTTTCAGGGTTGCTTTTAAAGCGCTGTGAAAGTAGAATACAGTTTTATGGGTTGTGCGAGAATATGGGGGCACGCACGAGAAGACAATCTTGGAGACAGGTAGTTAAGGATTCTGACAAGATGAAGAGTAGAGAAGAGCTATAGTCCAGTCGAGTGAGAGATTGCATGAGGGAGGTAACTGGAGATTAAGCGCAGAGATAATAAGTGAGGAGAGAAGGTAATGGAGAGCCTTGTTAGGTCATGGTTAGTAAACTTGGAAGTTACAATCGCTGGACAAATGGGAAGCCAGTGATGGATGGCAGAGGGGAAGGCAGTAGAGTAGTGATGGAGAAAGGTGAATAAGACGGGCTAGCAGAGTTGAAGATGGATGGAAGGGGAGAAAGATGCTGAGAAAAGTAGCCACAGAGAAGGATGTTGCAGTAGACTATGGCGGGAGATGACAAGGCATGGACCAGCATATTTGTAGTGACTAGGGGATTAAGTGGAATGAGCGGATTCTCCGTGAAAATTATTCAGTAGTGGAGGCGGCAAGGTGGAGGTGAGGTTAGGATGTGTGGTTTGAAGGACAAAGTGGATCAATGATTAATTCCAAGCAGCGCGGGACTTGCGGGACCGGTGAGAGTGTACAGAGCCATAGACTGAAATGAGAAGATCAGGTTGAGGTATGGGAGAGAAGGATGAAATGATGATTTCAGTATTCCACTCTACATTAAGATTTAGAGACGGGAGGCGAAGAAGAGAGGATAGTGAACGCTAGACAGTCTGGGGATCCGGGACTACAAGAGAATGTCTGGGCCGGAGACAATGTAATAGATGGCTGTCGTCAGCATACAGTGATAATTGAAAGCCATGTGATGCTATAGAGCTGAGACCCAAGACGCAAGAGTTTAGAAGGAAAAGTAGTGGACCCAGGAGCTTACCTCCTGTGGGGACACCACCAGAGTAGAGGGCGAGAGGAGGAGGAGGTGTGTGAGAGTAAATAGAGACACTGAAGTTCTGAATCAGTGAGGGTAGAAGAGGACCAGGAAAGGCCAAGTCCGTGATGCGAGGGATTAAATGGATTTGCTAGCAGGAGGGAATGATCGACACAGTGTCAAGGCAGATGATAAGGTCTGTACAGCTAAGTTCACAACCGGCTTATTTGGGACAGATTTCAATCCTAATTCGCAGGCTGTACTGGCGCGAATTATCGGCTGAAATTCCTTCCCAGGTCATTACGGTGAATCCACAGATCTCATAGGGAGAACTATGGATTCCCGTCTCTCGAGCCCCGCATCGCTAAGAAATCCGGTGATCGGCGAGAAAGTGACATGTCAATTATCATCAGCGGGATACCGCCATGGATAATGAATACATGGGGCCGGGGGCGAGCTGTCTCCCCAAATAAGCTAGTCCGCCCAGAGGGCCCCCCACACTGGCCGTAGCAACAGCAACGCCGTTATGCGGGCGAAATCCGGTCCCGCAATTACGGTGTAAATAAGCAGTGTGACCAAGCCTAAGGAGGAGACGCATTCCAGAGTAGTCCGTGAGGCCTTCACTGGCAGTTTACGTACAGTAGGCATCGTATGAAACTTCTTGGTAGGGCAGATTCAGTAGAGTGGTGGGGATGGAAGCCCGATTGCAGTGGGTTAAAAAGAGAGTTAGAGGACAGATGGGAGGTACAGGTTGAAGAAAGTCTAGTTGTTTGAGGAGTTTTAGAGCGCAAATGGAATCGTGAGATGGGGGCAAATAGATGGACAGGAGAGGAGAGTCGAAGAGATGGTTTCTATAGGATTGGTGGGATGGTCGCATGCTTAAAGGAGGAAGGGAAGATACCAGAGGTTAGCTATAGGTTGAAAAGATAGGTGAGGTCTGGGTTGATAACAGCACTGAGGTCTGGGATATGGTGGGATGGCAAGTTTTTATCTGTAGGTCAAGCTACAGATACAGTGTGAGTTGAATGTTGGAAAAGTAGTCGAGGAGAGCCTGTCTGTAGTGACAGTGCGAAGAAGCAAGTTAGGAGGGAAGTGCAAGGTGCAGGTGCAGTAGCTGCATTGGGACAGGATGCCGGTAGAGGGCTGGCGGTGCGGACTGTGCAGGGCAGAGCTGGGGCAGTGGGGACGAGCAGGTAGAGGGGCTTGCGGTGGTAGACTGTGCAGTAAAGGTGCTGGCGTGCGGACTTGCAGTAGAGGGGCTGGTGTGTCTGCGATACTGAGCAGTAGAGGGCTGGCGTATACTGCGGAACGTTGCAGGTAATGGCTGCTGTGGGGACTGTCTGCAAGTAGAGGGGCTGGCCGGTGCGGACTGAGCAGGTAGAGGGTGTGGCGGTGCGGACAAGTGGGGTGAACTTTATCTGGAAGAGATTGTTCCTTGATAAAGAAAGTAAGTGGCAAAACCGTCTGCTGAGAGGATGAGAAGGGAAGAAGTGCTGGTGATGGAGGAGCGAGCTTGATGGGTGTTAGAGATAGTTGTCTGGGGTTGTGAGACAGTGTATGATAATCATATGAGGTGAAGAAATCCTTTTTGGCCGAGGAGGAGAGCGTGAACTTAAATGTGTGGTAGTGCTTGTTTGAGTCTATGAAGGCAGAAGTCTCTTGTGGCAGTGTGTTTTTCTTCCCGCGGCGTACAGTCAAATCTGGAAAAGTTCGCCACGCGGACTGTTAAGAGAAGTCTGTGTGCCAGGTTGTTCTGTTGCTTATGCATGGTATCTGTTTGTGGTGTGAGAGAGGTGATTGTGGTGGGTTGTAGAAGGCAGGTGTGCTGTGTCAGTTCATCAAAAGATGATAGGGGTAGAGAAGTGAAGTAATGAGAATCAGAGAGTGTCCAAATGAATAAGGTTTATTGTAAGGTTCCTGTGGGGTGTACAAGGAATAAGAGAGATCAAGGATGGGCAGGTGGGGTGAAGACTGTAGGTGAAGGTAAGCAGGGGGGCCAGAGGCAGGTAAGAACGTGAGGTCCAACCATTGTCCAACTTTAGGAGAGCCTTTACAGAGTTCCACTTGGAAGAGGCCGCAGATGAAGAGGAGAGTGAAAGAGTTTGCTAGAGCAGCAGAGTGGGGTGTATCGAATGGGATGTTTAAAAATCTCCATGATAATAGTGGGAGTTACATGAAAAGAAATGGAGAAGCCAGTAGGCAAAGTGGTCAAGGAAGGCGGTGGCAAGTGAATACTATGAACATATCAAAAATGCAAAACCAAAAATAAAGTTACAGGAATGTAAAATATGATATTGTTGACTGAAACAACGTATACGTATATTTAAACATAGAAATACAATGAAAACTGAATGGATGATTGTTAAATATGTATTTCACGAACACCATGTGAACATACCCTGACAAGCATGTGATTGCTGCAGCCAAACTTTTGACGTCGGTCTGATGCCGAGCAAGGCTGAAGATACATACTGACTTCACAGCCCTGTCACGACACACAACATCGCAAAGGGGGAAACCTCCGCTCCACGGTGTTTAATCCTTTGACTGCAGCAAAATCATAGGTCTTTCCCCTGCTGTGTCGGGTGATCAGGACCCCAGATGATCTCGACAGCCCTGGGAATGGCTGCACAGTCAGTTCCCTGGTGACCTTGAGACTATCCCCAGTGCTGAGTCTACGAGAAGAAGCCAGCAATTCAGGCAGACTGTTTCTGCAGCCCTGATCGCATGCCTGTGTCAAGCTGACAGCCCGATTTATGAAGATTAAAGCATATATAGATATGTGCTAATACATTACTAAAGTGTAAAAAAAAAATGTAAAAACAGTTATTCCTACGTCAAAGGGATTTAACAAAAAAAGTCAAAAGACATTAAAAAGTGTAGAAAAAAATAAATAAATAATAAAATAAAAATAAATATTAATAAAAAATAATTGTGCAAATTACACAAAAAAACCCAAATCTAACATATCAGGTATCCACAAAACCATAAAACCCTGTTAAAATTAATCTAAAAAGTTATTAAAAGTGAAATGTGAATGGTGTAAAAAAAAAATTAAAAATTTTTTTTTTATTTTTTTTTAATTCTGCAATAATGTATAAGTGAACTCAAACTATTCCCCCAAAAAGTTCAACTTGTCCCGTATAAAATGAAGCCTCATACAACTGCATCATTGAAAAAATAAAAAAGTTAGGACTTTTTGAAAGCAAAGATGGCTGGTCATTAAGACTTTTCAGCTTTCGCTTAAAGGGGTTGTCCACTCATGTTCATCTCCCCTGGCACCTTTTTTTTTGTTTCTTTTAAAAAATTCAGGGGGTGTTTACGGCTTCCCACTAGGCGCGTAGAAGCCGGGTCTGTAGCTACAGAACCAGCACTTGCACCTTTATAAAATTTAAAAACATGTCTGTAGCTATAGTGCCCGAGGAGTTTGATCAGCCCAAACAAGAGGGATATCTTGGATATGTAGGACGCTGTTAATCAAAAAATTTTCCAAAATGATTACTTTGCAAGATCTTTAATATAAAAAGAAATTTTCCTTTTGTTGTGAGATAACCCCTTTTAAGGGCCATGTTACACGGCAAAAAATGGGCAATTTTCGGTCCGTAATTACACGCCGAAGTGCGCAAATTAGGGGGCTGAAAAGGCCCAATTCATTAGGGGCAATCCACAGTTCTCAAAAGGGGAAACTATTTGATTACATCTCCTTCCCTCTCAGCGAATCCGCCGGGGGGGGGGGGGGAGATAAGTGACATGTGAATTCCCAGCGGGCGTATAGCGCCGTGGTAATGAAAGTAAGGGGCCCCCGGCGGGGTCCGGCCCCCCCGTCACCCCCCCCCCGCCCCGCCCGTCCACACGGCGTAATTGGGCGGCGTAATTAGTCCCCCGTTAAGCCGTGTGAACATAGCCATTCCCCGCCCGGGTTCGCCGAGCAGGGGGAGAGGGAGACGTAATCCATAGTTCTCTAAAAAACGTGGATTACCGTAATAAGGGGCCCTTTTTTCAGCCCGTAATTTGCGCCTTTCGGCGCGAAATTTACGAACAAAAATACGGCAGATTTTAAGCCATGTGAACATGGCTTAAGGGGGTTAAAAATAAAAAAAGCTTTTTACTTTTACATGATGAAAACGCTACCAGTGGAATTGTACTGACCTGCAGAATAAAGTTAGCATGCCATTTATACTGATCTGTGAACCCCCTAAAAATGAAACCCGACCAAAATGGGCCTCTTGCAGTGTTTTTCACAGTCTACCCCACAGATCATTTGGTGGGTGGTTGTTCGGTACAATTTAGGGTATATTTACACAGTTTTTAGCGGGGGAAATTTTCTCATGCCGTAAAGGGCTGTTTTGGGTTTTTTTTAATTGTGGGCTTGCAACCCCGAAATGTCAAAATGTAAATGCTGCACAGTGTAATGAAGCCTATTTCTTCCTCGCATACGCCCGCAAGAAGTGTCGTAACAAGTCTTTTAACAGGCATACATAATGTGCTGCAAAACACGATTGTAAAATCACTGTCGTCTCAATGACGACATTGATTTTACGTGTATATTCTTTTTACCGTATTTGCGGGACGTATTTCGCTGCAATTACGCGCCCATATAGCTATGTGACGATACCTAGTACCATTGAAAAACACAAGTTGTTCCGTGAAAAACAAGCCCTCCAAGCCCCATGAAGTTTTTAAAAAAAAAATTTTTTTTTGTTAAAAAGCAGAGGAAAAAAATAACACAAGATAAAACCACTGAGGTGGGGTCAAGTGGCAAAACAATAACTAATATTGTGTCTCTCTAGAATAGTATTAACCCGCAGATGAAATATACCATGTCTCTTCTAACACACAGTACTGTACACCAATACAAACTCCCCAATATAGGGCGCATTGAGTGGTACCACTAAAAATACAGCTTCTCCCTTTATAGGACAATGATACTCTACAAATATGTGGCACAACTCCACTCATTTGATGCCACTAGGTCTATGTTACCATGGTAACCCAGGGCATTTATTGGGTTGCACACTACAAATTGCTTTAAACTTTATTGATCTCTAACATTCATAAGTTCACCCTAGAATTCCTTCCAGGGCAGGTGACGCAACTACAATCATTCTCCGTTGCTATGGAGACGGTTAACGGCAGCAAACGTGTGCTGATTGGTAGCTGCGCTGCACGCCTAATGATCAGCGATTCCTATTGGTGAGCTCCGGACAATCCACAAATGTTATTGGTCGTACGTAAATATTCCACATCCCGGAACTGAAAGGCGTCCTGTACGAACAGAGAAAGCTTTTTTGCTATTCCCTTTTGCCCTGGGGGGGGGGGGCCCTCTGTGGGTGGACCCGGCGCTGTGTATCGAGTAAAGTATTATGGGGCCTGCACTGTATGTACCGCCTGTGCTGGTGCTGAGAGGCTTTACTCCAGCTCACTGGACACAAAGGAGAAGTCATATTTATCAACGCAGTTATATCTATGCTGTGCATCATTGAAGATAGTGTTAATAGCGAGCGTCAGATTTGTCAAGCCCTCCGAACTTTGTATTAAATCTGTGTCATTTGTTAGAGTGGAATAGTAGGAGGAGTCTGAAAATTCACAGTATACAGGCATAGAGGAGGATAGTGGAATAACCTGCTAGAAGTCAGTGTCAGCGCCATGGCAACATTAGACAAAGGCTTCTCCCACTTGGCTCTGTTCACATCTGCATCGGAGGTTCAGTTAAAAGATGGACACCAGGGCCACCTGACGGGACACACTGACCACAGTGGGATCCATCAGGTTTCTGTCATTTGTGTGCAGCATGCTGCGCTGTAGGGTGCCTCATTTACTCTATGGCGCTGTGTAAGTAATGAGTAGGTACATTAAAAGTGTCGTCCATTATTTTTAATAATGATCTGTTGCTTGGGGGCCTTAATAATAGAAAAAAACATTCGCTCAACTGTAAAGCTCGCTCAATTTTGCTGCTGATTTCGCTCGGTGACGTCATGTGAAGCCAATCACTGGTCTCCACGGTCCCGTGTCAGTCATACAGGAAATACTGCTGATGCCAGTGATTGGGTGTCACCTGAGTGATGGTGACATTGGTGCGGGGCATAGGAGCTGCAGTAGGGTCTGCTTTCTGTTGTTTTTTTTTTTTTTTTTTCTCTTTCTGCTTCTAAGACCCCCCCCCCCCCGCCACCCCCCAGCCAAAGGGATTTTTTTAAACTGAAGTGAAAAAAAAACTGCAACTGTGCAATTTTTATGGGGGTTTACTGTTGAGGTATAGGGGGATGTTCACACAGCGCTGCAATGCGCCCTGCAAATATGGTAAGCTCATATAGTCATTGAGTGCTATCATTTCCCAGCATATTCCTCGGCGCACAGTAAGCGCACATAAGAAGTGACCTGTCACTTCTTTCGAGCGCTTACGCGCCAGGGAAAGTGAATAGGAGCCGTGTTTTTTTTTCTGTGATGCCATCACTATATGTGGGCGGGGTAAAGAGGATTTTCAGTTTTACTTTTTATGTTTTTTTTTTGTTTTTTAACTTAAAAATTCAGTATCAAATCATCTAAACCTATATAATTTTGAGTTCAGATCTCGTTACGGTTTGTAAGGCGAAAAAAACAAGCGTTTTTCTGCAGTTTTCACCTGGTTTCTAAAAGTGTTTGATCCAAAAGGAGGCAAAACCGCCATGAGGGGGGGCCAATTTCCTCATTTTTTTTTTGGGAAAAAAATACCTTCCCGACCCCAATCTGGCAATCGGAATAAATCCCTGGATCAACGACCCTTCTCCAGACTCTTAGTCACTATAACTTGTTATATTATTACACTGTAGAAATACATTCAGACCGTTTTTGAACTCTGCAAGATAAACTTGTCATGGTAAATTCAATAACAGAGAGTTCCACAGTCTCACTGCTCTTACAGTAAAAAATCCCTTTCTATGTTTATGCAGAAACGTTCTTTCCTCTTGGTGAAGAGGATGCCCCCTTGTTCTGGATACAGTCCTGGGTATAAATAAATCTTGAGAGAGATCTCTATATTGACCTTTAATATAGTAATACATATTTATTATGTCCCCCCGAAGCTGTCTTTTCTATCAACTAAATAACCCCAATCTTGCTAATCTTTCTGGGTATTGCAGTCCACCCAGTCCTTTTATTATTTTTGTTGCCCTTCTATCACAAAATAATCTGACAGGTTCCTTTTAACATGTTATTGAAATCATATGGTAAATGCCATGAAAAACTATAACAAATTGGCTTTTTTTTCTCCATTTCCCCAACCCCCTAAAAAATAGTAATAATAAAAGTTAATCTAATGATATGAACCAATAACTACTACAAATCATACTGGGAAAAAGGCCTCTTGCTGCTGCATTGATGGAAATGTATTTTTAAAAAGTTTCGGATCTCGGAATGCAGCTGTGCAATCTTCCACCGAGTACTATTATCTGAACAAAGCACAGCAAGTGTGATCGGGTATATTCAGAACCCCCTTAGCAATGAATCAGGAGAACTGCGCCAGCAGGGCCAGACTCCCATTCTCTACTATTTGGCCTCAGACACAGAAGTTAAAGTTTCCGAAAACCCCAATAAGAACGATGATGTGTGACTATTCTGGTCCAGGTTCAGCTTTAGTCCTTGTTGTAGCTCATATGTAATGTAGTGTTTTATTGTCTTGTTGATGTACTGGGAATTACAAAGATGTATAGAACCTGGAAACATGTTTATTTGTCCAATTTCTTTTTTCATAGGTTTAGTCAATTTAACATGGAGGACCTGGAAGAAGAAAATTTTACCCTATCGATGTAAGACCTGTGTGGAGAGGCACAACCTGATGTTTTGTAACGATTAGAATATAAAGAAATGACTTAAAGTGGTGTTTACACATGCAACCCACATGTACTAATAAATCACTTCCATTTTACAGAATGGCCAAATCCAAATGTATTCTAGTAGCCTTCCATTTCCTAAACATCTATGTCCATTGCAGTTGAGATCTAGTTCAAAGACATACCGTGTTTCCCGATAGAAAGAAACCCCTAGTAAGGACGTTAGCGTGTTTTAGGAAAGGTCGCTAATGTAAGACGTACCGAAAGTAAGACGTTAGCTGCATAGACGTAGTGTGTGTAAGAGTAGTGTGCCGAGGAGCGCACAGTGTCCGGGCGCTGCGCTGGCCCAGGCACTGTCCGCGATCCCTTCACCTATATGCGACTCCTCCAGAGCGCATATAGGTAAAGGGGGAAAACCATGCGGGGCCAGAGCGAGCGCTCCCTGCCTCGCAGTGGCCCTCCGGGCGGTCGCGAGCAGACTCGCGGCTGTCCGGAGCTCCCGGCACAGGCAGCGTGTTTAATCACGCTGCGTGGCGGCTGATGACATCCACCGCCTGTGCCGAGAAGAGGCGGCGGGAGGCCGGAGCAGCGAGGAGGCGGCACGGCGGGAGACGGAGCAGCGGGGAGCCAGGTAGTGTTTTTCTGCCTATACTGCATACAGTGGACCTTATCCCTGCCTACGGGCTGGCCCTTTTACCTGCCTACAGCTGGCCTATACTTGCACTATATAAGCATACCCGAAAGTAAGACTTAGTGGGACTTTTGGGGGTAAAAAGAATGTAAGACGCTGTCTTACTTTCGGGGAAACACGGTAGTTACCTTCTAATGGGGGGAAATCTGAGGGGACTGATTCCTTCTGTTGGACTCTTGTGTGTGCTATGACTAGTACTAACTGAAGACTGTAGCCGCCTTTTCAAACATCATGGAGATACCTGGACTTGATTTCTAGGCATGATATATGTGGGTACAAAGTCTTGTCTTTTGCAAGTGCTGCCTGCGAGACCGACCACATTACCAATTATAAGGGCATACTTAGCTAAATTCTGCTAAAAGCTTCTGTATAGGTAAAAGTACTGCATAAAGATGTATTCCTGTGCGTTGTAGTGTATAAATAGTTACAGCTAAAATACAATAAAAAAGGTTTTTCCACAATATACATTTACACTTTATCAGTCTCACATTAAACATGCAATGAGGAAGTGAAGGGTGCCAACTTTAGTGACCATAGAAGAACCTCTCATGAACAAATATATATCACTTATACTGTGTATAGTGTTACATCCAATGGAGGGCGCTTGAGCTTTTCAACTCCTTTCCCATAATGCCTTGTGATATGTGTATAGGTGATAATTTCTGGGACTTAAAAGAACTTGTTTGTCTGATGGGGCATGTTAAAAAAGAGAAAAAGCATACTCGCCTTCTGGACGCTCCCATTGCGTCCCGTTCATCTTGCTGTAGCACGGAACATTTATCGTTCACGTGCCAGATGTAGCCAATCACACACCACAACGTCATGACCACTGTAGCCTGTGATTTGCTGCACTTGCTATGTGAACGATGTACGTTCTGTGCTATCGGAAGATGAACAGGACAACCACCGGGACAGAACGGGAGTGTCTAGGAGGTAAGTATGCTTTTATTTTTTATCATGCTTTTCCTAGTCCCAGAACACCCAGAACATAGAGTATTACAGGGCTTACTTAAAAAAAAACTAAAACTTTTTTTCTTTTTAGAAATAGGGAGCTTTGGGCTCCTATTTATTAAAATGTAGGAGACAAACCATGTTTTGTGGGTGCATCAGCCACCATTTTAGTCACCATCTGCAGACCTGTATAAAGTTAATGGATTACTAAAAGTAACATATTATAGAGGAAAAACACTTTTATTAAATCCTTTTATCTACATGGCTATATAAATCTGTACATTAAGTTGAGAACATTATTTATGATTACTGGAAAAAAGAGAATTAGAAGAAATTTGCTAAATCACCCCGTTTTTCTACATTTCCCCTGTAATAAAACAATGTGTATGTATTGGTGTCTGTATCCCAAAATGATGACCGACGAAAGCAAGGCTTATTATATAATCATGTTAAAAGGTAAAGTGGTTCATTGAAACCTGTTTTAAAACATGTCAAGAAGTGATATTGTAGTACTAAATTATTGGCACTTTTTTCTTTGCATTTCAGATCATCGCCGAAGGATGCTGAATTTGACTGTGTGGTTGGACACTTGGAGGATATCATAATGGGTAA
The DNA here is from genome assembly GCA_025379985.1 of Phyllomedusa bahiana. Lineage (NCBI taxonomy): Eukaryota > Metazoa > Chordata > Amphibia > Anura > Hylidae > Phyllomedusa > Phyllomedusa bahiana. Next base: position 34,587 of record JAODAL010022976.1, read on the forward strand.
ATATGAAAATATCCACATCTGAGGTCTGCTGATAACACTTGGTTTGTCTATATAAATGCTTCTACAATTAGATGCAGTGTCCTTTAGTGCACAGGGGAAATGTTTTAATTTCCTATTGCTTAAAGGGATTGTCCAGAACTTACAAAAGCTTGTTGGTCCACTGAGGTATGATTAGAAATGGAAAAAAGAAGCATAATCGCCTCCCTTTCCGTCCCGGTGTCCCATTCACCTTGCATGAACGTCCATTGTTCACGTGATATGTGCAGCCAATCACAGGCCACAAAATCACATGCACATGACCACTCTGGATTGTGATTGGCTGCACCTTGCACGTGAATGATGAACGTTCACTGTACAGCCAGGATGTACGGGCCTGTCGGACAACCCCTTTAATACACAGCAATCAGCTATAACGTTAAAACTACTGAGAAGTGAATAACCTTTATAATCTCGCTACAACGACACCTATAAAGGGGTGAGATATACTAGATAGCAAGTAAACAATTTTTTGAAGTTGATGCGTTGGAAGGTGAAAAATTGGCAAGCGTAAGGACCTAAGCAATTTTTACAAGGGGGAAATTGTGATGGCTACATAACTGAGTCAGTACATCTCTAAAATGACAGGTCTTCTAGTGTGTTCCAAGTATACATCCGTTAATATCGACCAAAATCAGTCCAAAGAAGAACAACCATTAAACTGGTGACAGGGTCAGGGGGGCCTAAGGCTAACTGATTTCCATGGTAAGTGAAGACTAGCAAGTCTCGTCTGATTCTATGGGAGAGAATGCTTGTGGAGGCAGTGTGCTGCTCCGGGCCATGTTCTTCTGGCAAGTCTTAGGTTGTGGCATTCATGTGGATGTTGCCTTACACCTATCACCTACCCAAACAATCTTACAAACGTCACCTCTTACAACAGCATTTCATAACGCCAGTGGCCTCTTTTTGCAGGATAGTGCAGCCTGCCACACTACGAACATAACAGAGTTTTGATGTAGTCTTATCCTTTAAATTATGATCAGGCATTTGTGGGATGTGTTGGAAAAACAAGTCCATGAAGGCCAAACCTCCTAATTTACAGGATTTAAAGGGCCAGCTGCTAATGTTCTGAATCCAGATACCACAGGACTTCTTCAGTGGTATTAAAGAGTTCATGCCTCCATAATAAATATTGTTTTCTACAGAACTGTCAAAAGAAATCCTGGTATTGAGATGAATAGCTATAGCTGGTAGGAGAGAATAGGGTTAGTCACTGTGTAATTAAATAAAAAAAAAAAAAAAATTAGTGACCATTAACCTCTCAAGGACCTGCACTGCTCGACATCAAAAGTCGTCGGGCATTGCTGCAGACATCAGGGTTTGCGGCGCCACAGCTGCGCTGTGAATAGAGCAGTACTTCACAGTCCTGTCCCCAGCGAAGGGTCTGCAAGCATCGGGGAGCAGGGGTAAGCTCCACTCCCCGGTGCTTAACCCTTTGATTACCACAGCATAATCAAAGGGCTTTCCCCTCCTCTGTCGGGTGATCGGGACTCCAGTGACCTGACAGAGCCCAGGGAATGACTGTACAGTCAGCCCTGGGGACCTAGAGTAGCCCCAGGGCTGTCTGCGTAAGAAGCCTGCAATCAGGGCAGACTATATGCTGTCAAAATGACACAGATTATAATGTATTGGCATATATGAATATGCTAACTCATTTCTTAAAGCATGTTCACACGGCTTAAAATGGGCCGTATTTCGGTCCGTAATTACGCGCCGAAGTTGCGCACAATACGGCCAAAAACGGCCCATTCATTCGGTAATTACAGTTCTCAATAGAGAATACTATGGTAATTACTCTCTCTGCCCGCCGGCGAAGCGCAATTAAGCATGATGTGAAATAGCCTAAGTGTAAAAAAAAAAAAAAAAAAAAGTAAAACTGGTATCCCTTCATGGGATTTTTTTTTTTACTTCGTTTTTATTGAACATCTTCAGTTGACATACAAACTTTCACAATTGTAAAGATTGACATCCTTCCAACTTAACATCATTATAACACAGTTTAACAATTGGCTATTACTTGAAGACATTCAGTTTCTTTTTTTTCCCTTTATTTTACCCTATCCCAACAATTCAAAAACCATAAAACATTTTGTACTGTTATTAATGTGAACTTCAAGAAAGATTAGTACTATCTCATTCTGTACCTAACCAAAACTAGAGTTAGTCGTGATTAACTCTTGCTGCCAAAGCTATAGCAACGTTTCCCTACTGTGCTAACGTTATGCACAAGCGGCTTCCTTCCTCCCCCTGCACCCGTAATGGATGAGACTGCCTTACCTTATCCCTTTTCCAGAGAGAATTCCTGACTTCACTAATGTTTTTTGACTTGGGGCGATACGTCGCTCTCTCTAATGAGCTGGTCCTATATGTATCCCTCTCCTTATCCCACTACCGGCTGTTCTCCTGACATTTGTTTCCCAGATACCATGAGGTCAGTTCGAAACATGTTTTACTCTTCGCCTAGTGTCCTCTGGCAATGTATTTATAAATGTGCCCCACAAAGAAAAGAAGTTCCTTACCCTCGCCTCTTTATGTGCAGTAGCCTCCACCCAGGCCATTTGCATCAAGTAATTAAGTTTGTCCCCAAAATAAGCCAAAGGTTGGGGCCCTTAGGCTGTAGCCAGACATGTAAGATTGCCTTGCGGGCAGCTGCTGCTATTATATGTAGTAATCTCCCCTCCCTTCTAGATATTCTTTGTCCTTCCCTATCTACGAAACCAAATATTGCCCATGAGGGGTGCGGTGTTAAAGAGAGGTGCAAAGTGTCCTTTGTATACACTATCACCTGTTCCCAGTACTCAATTTCCGGACACTCCCATAGACAATGATATAAGTCGGCTGCATGCGATCCACACTTGAAGCACTGGTCTGTTGTGAATCTCCCCATTCGATGTCCCCTCAAGGGTGTGAGATAAGCATTGTGTATTATTTTAATAAACATCTCCTGATATTTGGCCACTGGTAGATATTTGTAGGCGTCCTGTAACGCCTCCAGTATCACTGATGGCGTCAAGGAGGCATCTCTAGTCTGCCATTTTGCCAGGCTGAAACCTGATTGGTCATAATCGACGTCATCAAGGAGATATTTATATATTACTGACAAAGGCACTTTTCTCGAGGGTGGGTTTTCAACAGCGTCGCTCAAAAGTCGTATCCCATTCAGCTGAACAAATGTTTTGCGTCACTTTGGTGGATAGCTCGCCGCCTGCATGTAGTTAAGAAAAGGGGATGGGAGTGCTGGATATTTTTGTTGTAGTTCTCGAAGGGAGAGTACTTGTTTGGTGTCCGTATGTATTAAGTGTCGCACCTGTTGCAGGCCTGTTACATGCCACATTTTGAACGTACTATGTGGTTTGCCCTCTTGGAAAGTCCGGGGTTTTACATTAAGGACAAATATGGGGAGTAATTGGATTCAAGCATTTATTTTGCCGGATTTTCGCCATGCCCCGCCATATGGGTATCAACATATGATTTGATCTTATCACTGGCGATAAACTGCCAAAGGGTAAATGGACAAAATTAAGGAGGGAGATATAGGGAAGGTTCGATTGGTCCAATGCGCTGTCTGTAAAAAACACTTGTAGCCCTTGCGTCCAGTCACCCAAGAACCGACCCAGTGCACCCCAAATTGTATAGGCGTATATTGGGGAACCCCAAGCCCTCCATTAATTTTGCGCGGGTGCAGGAGGACCAGAGGGATACTGCTCTTTTTCTGTCCCATATAAATGCCCTTTGTACTGGAATTGATGATTTTTTCCTCCCCCAGGGCGTAAATAGATAGGGAGCATGTGAAAAATGTAGAGTAGGCGAGGGAACTCCACCATTTTGATGAGGTTACATCTCCCAGCAAAAGATAGTGGAAGTTTGGACCACCTCTTCATGGTCTCCGAGAGTTTACCCAGATAGACTTCTACATTCTTCTTATATAGAATATCTGGATTTCTGGTAAGCCACACCCCCAGGTATTTAATTTCGTGTTTGTACCACCGAATTGTGTGTGATGTAGACCATAAAGGAACCGCTGGGCCCTGTAGGAGCATACCTTCACATTTATCAACATTAAGGCCGTGTTTACACGGCTTATTCCCGACGGATTTGTGCGCTCACAAATCCGTTTGTGAATAAAAGGGGGGGGGCCTGAGCCCGGGGGGGGCGCCGCTACCCGGCCCCATAGACAATGCATTATTACGGGCGTTCGGCCGTAAAATAATGTGCATGTCACTTTCTCCCCCGCGGCGGATTCGCCGAGCGGGGGGGAGCGACGGAATCCACTGTTCTCTATGAGAGCAGGGAATTTTCCGTAATGACCCGACGGATTGGCGCCGTACTGCAGCGCAAATCCGTCGCACAGTACGGCGCCAATCCGCGGCAAAATAAGCCGTGTGAACGAGGCCTAATGGTGTAACCCGACAAAGCACCTACATTCATTACGTCTTTAAGTATCGGGGTCAGTGTCTGCTTAGGATTGGCTACCATTAAGAGGATATCATCGCTAAGCCGTGACTTTATTTCTGATTGGGAAAGAAATTCCTTGGTAAAGAGGGGATTGGGAAATATGATATAATAGGGGATCAATGGATAAATGAAAGACCACAGCTGCCAGTGGACATCCCTGTTTGGCTCCTCTAAAGAGGTCAATTACTGGCGAAATTTTATTATTGATGAGTTGGGAAGTAGTAGCGTTAGATTGCAGGTGGTCGACGAAGCTGGAGAAGAGGCCCCCAAACCCTCTACGCAGCAAGATGGCTGTAAGACAAGGCCATGACACTTTTTTCGAACCCTTTTCCTGCGTCCGGGCTAAAAAGCATGGACACAGGTTGTCCGGGCCACGTTATGGCCGCCATCGCTGTTCGCACATTTTTCGTGGAATGCCTGTTAGCGATAAATCCATTTTGTGAAGGGTGAATAATTTGGGGTAGGAGGTTTTGCAGCCTAATGGCTAAGATTTTAGCCAGGATTTTGTAGTCATGGTTTAGTAGAGATATCGGTCTGTATGAAGTCAGTAAAGTTGGGTCTTTCTGGGGCTTTAGAAGCAGTATAGTTTGAGAATCATGAAATGATTCCACCTCTACTGATTTTAAATATATGTCGTTGTACAAGTTTGTGAGGAGGGGGGTAATTTCTGTGACTATGGATTTAAAGAATTCAGCCGAGTATCCATCAGGCCCCGGGGATTTTCCGTTCGCCAGCCCCGCGACCACCGTGCGGACTTCTTCTTCCGTTATTTCAGCCTCTAACTGCTCCTTCTGCACCTTTGTGATGCTTGGTAGGCTCAATAAGTCCAGGAAGGATGACACTCTATGGGTGTCGGAGGGAACTGCGCTGTACAGGGACTCATAAAAATCTACAAATTCTCGCTCTATGTCTCAGGGATTTGTTAGTATCGCTCCTGTGGAAGGGGACTTTATTGCCGCTATGGGGGGCCTTGCCTGCCAAGGTTTAGTGACATTTGCCAGAAGTGAACCCATTCTGTTTCCCCATCTATAGAATTTGTTCTGTTGTATCCTTAAGTGTGCTTTAGCCTCCCCTTGGAGGAAGGTGTAAAGCAACTGCTGAGCTGCCAGGAATGTTTGTTTATTATCTATTGAGGGGTCTAAGGAGAATTTATTTTGGAGATGACGAAGATTTGAGTGCAGCTCCTGAAATTTGTTATTTTGGTTTTTGCGCTTCATATTTACATAGCTTATGATGTGGCCTCGCATGACAGCCTTCGCTGTTAACCACAGCAGAGGTGCGTCTTGTGTGTGGTCTGCATTGTCTTCCAGGAATTGCAACCAATGTACGTGGAGGAATTCCTTAAAGTCATCTGATTGGCTTAAATATCCCATCCCTGCGACTTTGGAAGGAACGACCTGCCCCCTATTGAATTTGTTATAGGAGCGTGATCAGAAATCGTAGTTGGGAGTATATCAGCGTCTAAGACAGCGTGGTACAAAGACGAGGACACCAGCGCCAAGTCTATGCGTGAGAATGATCCGTGTACAGACGAGTAGAAGGTATAGGATCTCGATGTCGGGTTGACTGCCCTCCAGTAGTCAAAGACACTGAGTTTGGTCATCAAATCGTCTAAGGGAGAGTCGCCCGCCAGGCCCCCCCAGCGAATTCTGCGATCTATCTAATTGGGGGTTGGATACAGCATTAAAATCATCCATTAAAATCAGATTAGTGAATGTTCGGGTGTGGAGAAAAGTAATAATATCATAAAAGAACTCCTTACTTCCCGTGCACGGGGCATAAACATTTAGAAGCGTGTAGTTATTGCCTGCTATTTTCACCGTCATATATATGAACCTGCCCTCTGGGTCTGTGTACTGCTCATCTATGGATTGGACCAAACCTTTTTTAAAATAAATCGCCACACCTCTGGATTTTGATTTGTAATTTGCTAAAACCGGTGGGTCTAGCCATGGAGCCCTTATTGGGAAAAATTTATCTTTTTGCCAGTGTGTTTCCTGCAGGAAAAACACATCCGCCTTCAAACGTTTCATGTGGGTCAAAACTTTCCTTCTCTTCTCTGGGATATTTAGACCCGCTACGTCCCAGGACATAAACTTAATTTGCGGGGCAGGCAGTCTACTTTCTCCTCTAGTGGTGTACTCATCCTGTGTCACGCCATTGTGATAGAAATAGTAAGACCACTACATCAATGAGAACCCGAAAGGCGTCTCGTATTCAGCAGGGGGAGGAGAATTACCCCAATCTCAGAATTTTGTATTGTCAAGTACTTTCTAGTGAAATAGAGATAATAACATTGGACTTTGCTAACCTTAGCATATAACAACCCAAACCAACAAAACTGTAAGAACCATTGGCCTATTCTTGGCCGAATTTGTTGGCCCATTTGAACAACCACACGCATGTCAAAAAGACATAATTATAAGGAACACATCCAGCATCTATCAAAGCGTAACCATGCAACCCACCCAGCATGCCATTGACCACCGGGCGCCAGGAGGGGAAGGGGGGGGGGGGGATGAAAATGTTAGATGAAGGAGAGGGAGAGAGAAAAAAAAAAAAAAGGCTAAGGAGTGTTCCTCACCCACCGGTAGCCGGTCCACAGATCCACCCTCCAGGAGCGGCAAACAATTAATATATATATATATATCAGGAGTCCAACCAGTGTCGATTGAGGGTGTTAGGAGTCCAGAGGCCCTTCAAAGAGAGGTCCCAAATCATTTTCCTCATAGACCCCCAATCCCTGCCATAAACAGGGTTCACCCTGTCAAAGGACGGAGCGGCCGACGGTCTCTAATCAGGAGCATGTGGCAAGAATCTTCTTGTCGCCTCCTCTGGTTTCTCGTAGATGGACACCTGGCCATTTTCCACCACTCTAAGTTTCGCAGGATACAGCAATTGAAAGCGCACCCCGCTATCGTGGAGGTGCTTGCAGACTAGGTGGAATGCTTTTCTCTTCTGAGTAACCTGCATGGAGAAGTCCTGAAACATTAGTATTCTATCTTCCCCCACTTGGAGACTCCTTTTCTGTCTATAAGCTCTGAGAAACTTTTCTTTGATCGCCCAGTTCTGAAATTTTGCGATAACAGGTCTCGGTCTGCCTCGTTCTCTCATTGTGCCCATACGATGAACCCTTTCTATGATCAACGGGTCTCTAGGTGTGTCTAGACCCAGACCTATGGCCAAGTCGTTGGTCTAATAAGAAGCCAATGCATCTGCTGCGATGTCCTCCGAGATACCTATAAACCGCAAATTGTTGCGCCTTTCCCGGTTCTCCAGGTCGTCGATCTTGCTTTGCAGATTCTCCAGCTGCGACTGGTTGGAAGCTGTGGTCTCCAATTCTTGTCGCATTTTCTTCCATGGATGTCGTACGGGCTTCCAGCTCAACAATTCGTTGCGCGTTGCTGGTGATTTGAGCTAAAGCCGCGTTGACTGATGCCTGGATGAGGTCTATCCTCCTGTCTAAGACAGGCAGGATGAGGTTAGAGACCTCTTGTGCCAAGGATACAGCCTGATGAGTATTGCCTGGCGATGATGGAGGCTCGCTGAGAGGTGATCCAGGAGAGGACGCGGGAGCTCGCTTGGGTGCGGGTGTCGACATTTTTGTCACTTGTTTAGAGATCTGTGCTTGTGGTTTTTTCCTGTGTGGGGTCTGCTGTGAACGCTGTGGAGAATGAGTAATTGCAGCTTGACTCGCAGCTGTAGAGTTTGATCTTGTGCGCCTTCTGGTTTTAGATATTTGTACAAATCTGTCCATGCTTTATAGGCAGCGATCTGGCGTGTCGTTATGCGCTTATAGACCTGGGCGACCGCATACAGGATCTCCGCGAGGGGGGCTTAACAGTGAATTTGTTACTTCATTGGTCTTAATGCGGGCAGCAGTATTGTCAAGCGTGACAGGGTTCTAGGTGGCCTGCAGGACTGCCTCCCCTGCTTCAATTTTTACATTTCAAAATATCGGAAACATTTGTATTGTGCGGCACTTAGGACTGTTTCAAGGCGTTCAGGTGGCAAAATTGGAATGTCCTGAAATATTCTCTTTCTGGAGTCAGGACTTTGGCAGCAAAGGACTTTGAATGATTTTGAGAGCTGAAACGAGTGTTTGTGTCTCAGGCTATACACTAGCCAGGCAGGATGTTAAAGACAAGCGCTGTCTGAGTGCAGTGAGGAATCTCTATATATGGTCTCCTTCAACTTCCCCCTCCACACCGGCGGGGTATTGTTATAATGCCTGTCCCAGCAACCGGGCCTTTGTGTTAAAGTGGTAGTCTTTAATTAGTGGCAGGCAAATGCGAAGTCCCCCTCCTCTTCAGCAGCTCTGTAAGGCCGTTAATAAAGCTTATGGGACGCTGTGATTGGGGGGCTACCCCTGTCTCCCGTCGCACCTCCTCAATGCTGCTCAATCCCAGCGCTGAAAGGGGATGCAAGCAGGTGTCCGTGGCAGATGCCCTGGGCCGTCTAGGGTCCTGCAGAGGAGACCGCAAATGGCTTTATGATACAGGAGCCCTGTAATATGGCAGTGTTATGGTGCGAGTGCTCGGTTGTGAGCCGTGTGCGGTCTGTCCCAGCCTGCTTGGTTCTAGAGAAGACCCGAGGCTATGTTATGTGTGCCTGGGGTTCAGGGCTGCCCCAATACCTTTCCGGCGTTTGCTGTAGGCTCCCGATCGGTGCCAGTTCTTCATAGCCGCCGATAGCGCTTGGAGCCATGTGGACAGCGTCAGTCCTCGCCGCAGGTGCTCGCTCTCCGCCTCCTTCTTCGCGGCGGGGCTCAAGATGGCGCCTCTGCCTTCTGTGCGGGAGAGCATCTTGCGCCCGCAGAGTCCCGCTCTCTCTCTTTCCGCCTTCTCTCACCGCAAGTCTCGGGTCGTCGGCGCATTAGTCCGGTCGTGTGGCGGTGACCACTCCTCTCGACGTCTCCTGCCGGCTCCACACGACCTGTGCACGAGTCTCAGCGAGGTCTGGTAAGCGGCGTCTCGGTGCGCAGCTCGCTTAGCTGCTGGTTGCCTCCGGGGAAGAATCTGCCGGCGTCCTCTGAGAGGTAGCCGCTCACGGCACTGCTGAAGGGGGCTAAATGGTTTAAATTAGCCTCGAGTATTGTGGGTCTCAGAGGAGCTCTCCTAATATGCGGCCGTGCCAGACCCCCCGCCCCCGGAAGTCCCCTTCATGGGATTTAAAAAAAAAAAAAAAAGTGAAAAAAGTGTATAAAAAAATAAAATATATAATAATAAATAATTGTGCATACACCTAAAAAACAACTACACATATTAGGTATCCACACAACCGTAACAACCTTAGGTTATTAACGGTAAAATGTGAATGGTGTAAAAAAAATCAGAAAAATTGAAAACAAAATAAGAAAAAAACCTTCAATAATTTATACAGTGAAGGAAATAATTATTTGATCCCTTGCTGATTGTGTAAGTTTGCCCACTGACAAAGACATGAACAGTCTATAATTTTAAGTTTAGGTTAGTTTTAACATTGAGAGACAGAATATCCTAAATAACAACTTCAGAAAACAAAGTAGTGTAACAAATTTATAAAAATTTTTTTTGACCCGGAATGAAAAAATTTTTTAAGATTTTTTGCTGGGGAAACAAACCCTTTTTTACTTGGTGGGAAAACCCTTGTTGGCAAGCACAGCAGTCAGATGTTTTTTTGTAGTTGATGATGAGGTTCATGTCAGGAGGAATTTTGGTCCACTCCTCTTTGCAGATCATCTCTGAATCATTAAGATTTTGAAGCTGTCATTTGACAACTCAGAGCTTCAACTCCCTTCATAAGTTTTCTATGGGATTAAGGCCTGGAGACTGGCTAGGCCACTCCGTGACCTTAATGTGCTTCTTTTTGAGCCACTCCTTTGTTGTCTTGGCTGTATGTTTTGGTTCATTGTCTTGCTGGAAGTCCCAGCCACGACTCATTTTTAATGTCCTGGCGGAGGGAAGGAGGTTGTCACTCGGGATTTTACGGTACATGGCTCCATCCATTCTCCCATTGATGCAGAGAAACACCCCCCAAAGCATAATGTTTCCACCTCCATGCTTGACAGTGGGGACGGTGTTCTTTGGGTTATAGGCAGCATTTCTCTTCCTCCAAACACCGTGAGTTGAGTTAATGGCAAAGAGCTCAATTTTTGTCTAATCTGACTACAGCACCTACTTGAGCAGGGGGACCGTGCGGGCAATGCAGGATTTTAAACCATTATGGCATAATGTGTTACCAATGGTTTTCTTGGTGACTGTGGTCCCAGCTGCCTTGAGATTATTAGCAAGTTCCCCCCGTGTAATTTTAGGCTGATCTCTCACCTTCCTCATAGTCAAGGATACTCCACGAGGTGAGACTTTGCATGGTTCCCCAGATCGATGTGTTTGACAGTCTTTGTATTTCTTCCATTTTCTTACTATTGCACCAACAGTTCTCTCCTTCTCTCCCAGTGTCTTACTTATGGTTTTGTAGCCCATTCCAGCTTTGTGCAGGTCTATGATCTTGTCCTTGACATCCTTAGAAAGCTCTTTGTTCTTGCCCCATGTTGTAGAGGTTAGAGTCTGACTGATTGAGTCTGTGGACAGGAGTCCTTTTATAAAGGTGACTATTTAAGACAGCTGTCTTTAATGCAGGTAACGAGTTGATTATGAGCGTCTAAGGGGCCGTTCACATGGCTTATTAGGCCGCGGATTGGCGCCATAAAGCGTGCCGGATTTTCGCAGCAGTAAGGCGCCAAACCTTAACAATAATTAAGGTAATCCACCGGTCTCATAGAGAACAGTTGATTCCGTCGCTCCTACCCGCTCGGCGAATCTGCCGGGCGGGGAGAAAGTGACATGCACATTATCCAGGCGCAATACGCGCCGTGTATAATGTAAGTCTATGGGGCCGCCGGGCCACGTCCCCGCCCCTTATTCAAGCCGGAATTGCGAGCGCAATCCGGTTCGCAATTCCGGCTTGAATAAGCCGTGTGAACCGGGGCTAACTGGTCTGTGGGAGCCAGAACTCTTAATGGTTGGTAGGGGATCAAATACTTATTTCTCATTGCAAAATGCAAATACATTTACATAATTTATACAATGTGATTTTTCAGGATTATATTCGGGATATTCTCTCTCTCAATGTTAAAATTAACCTACCTTGAAAATTCTAGACTGTTTGTCTTTGTCAGTGGGCAAACTTACACAATCAGCAAGGGATCAAATAGTTATTTACTTCACTGTAAGTGAATTTAAAGTATTCCCCCATAAAGTACAACTTGTCCCTGATAAAACGAGGCCTCATACAATCGGGTGATTGAAAAAATAAAAAAGTTATGACTGTAGAGACGCAAGAAGGCAAAAACTAAAAAAAAAATGTGCTGGTCATTAAAGGGGTTTTGCCATGAAGTGACTTACCTGTTCTCTTGCTCAGACAGAAGATAACCAAATCATGCTGTGTCATGAACTGCTGCAGGTGGGAGAGAGAAGGGGTCCTGAGCAGAGCAGCAGAGGAGTAAGCAAGGGAGCGTCTGCAATGTTTAGTAAGATAATTCCATTACAACAGTGGATTCTCTTTACAGCAGAGAGACTCATACACTGCACTTTCTCCACAGTCCCTTCAAAGCTCATTCATCTTCCCTGTCATCAGATAAGAAGTGCATACACCCAAGCGCAGCCAGGTCGGCTCCTCAGCTCCTGTCAGCTCTAGCTGGTCGTGTCTAATGCAAACTTTTAAGTAACTAAGGGCTTGTAAAGAAAGCTGTAGCTCTCAGAGGCTTTACTTTTTGTAATCACATATATTTAGAAAAGTAATTAAATACCCATTTTGGACAATCCCACGTCAACATTACATCTTGGCAAAACCCTATTAAGTACGTTTCAGGCGTTCAGCTTAAGGGGTTAAAAAAAAACTATTTTGACATTAACTTTTTTTTTTTTGTAAATGAACAGATGATGAGTTTCAAGTATTACAAAGAAATTTTATGGAAAAGTATTACCAAGAATTTGAAGACACTGAAGAAAATAAGCTTACTTACACACCAATATTTAATGAATATGTAAGTAAATATGTAATCTGCCTTATAAGTGAGCAAACACTAAATGGTCATTTGAATAAAAAATGCACGTTTTCATTAGGCGGTCTTGTCATTTTCTTGATTGTACGGTGTGTGTTCTAGTTTATTCTGAGGTATATTATGAAAGACCATGACTTTTGCATTAGTATAATTATATTGCCACACTATTAGGGTGCATCCACATGGCAGTAAGCAAATATTGGCAGGATTCTGATAAAAGAATCCAGCCGGTATTTTAAAATCTTTTCCGTGGTTTTATGGGATAGTTCTGTTTGCAGATTCCCTGTCCCCCTCAACCACTGACATGTACATTGCGAAAACCAGGCGGAAGAATGAACATGTTCTACGTTTTTCAGACTGCCGACGGTGTAAAAAGCCATCTGGCAGAAATTCCATTCAGTGGGGACTGCTGAACAGATTTTCTATTAACGTCTATCAGGATGGTTGACAATCTGTTTACAGACGTCTTTCAAATCCAAAAAACTGCCTGAAAACCCTGCCATGGGGACAAGCCCTCAAGATTTTATCTGGACTTTAAGATATGCAGCAAAATCTGCAACAATAGGATTTGCTTGTAGGTTTCTTTTTTTACATTGAGTTCAGTGGGGGAAAATATGCCACATATCCAAGCTCTTTCTGCAAGAGAAATTGCCATGTAGTGGAAATTTTCTGCTACTTGTACAGTGGGTTGCACAAGTATTCATACCCCTTGAACTTTTCCTCATTTGAAATGTTACAGCCATGAACTTATATGTATTTTATTGATATTTTATGTGATAAAAAAACCACCAAGTTGCAAATATTCGTGACGTGTATAAAAAATTGACAGTTGCAGTCTGTTACGGGATATCTCTACTAGCTTTGCACATGTAGAAGCAGGAATTTTGCCCATTTTTCCTTGCAAATAAGCTGTAGCTCAGTCATATTGGTTGGCGAACATTTGTGAAGAGCATTTTTCAAGTCCTGCCACAGATTCTTAATGGGATTTAGATCTGGACTTTGACTAGGCCTCTTTAACACATGAGTGTGCTTTGATTTAAATCATTTCATTATAGCTTTGGCTGTATGTTTAGAGTTTTTGTCAGTGGCGTAGCTACAGAGGTCACAGCAGTTGCAATTGCGACTGGGCCCCTGAGCCAGGGGGGCCCCCGCAGGCCACCCTCACCACGTGTCTGCCTCACTGAATTACATAGCTCCAGCGAAGTATCAGCAGAGCTCTGCACACTGCAGGGAAGTAAGAGCCTCTGGAATCATAGCTCCGCCCCCAAGTCAGAGGAGCTACAGTCCCCTGATGAAAGAGCAGGAAGCTGCTTTCTAGACAGAGTTTGGAGGGGAGACGGAAGGGGCAGAGCAGCCTGATACGTGCAGGTAGGCTGATCTCCCTGCGGGTGGTGTAAATCATGCTGTGCTGGTGACAGTGATTTAGTGACTGGAGCTCGGTGATCGCTGTAAATGAGAAATGTGATCCAGCCGCGATCACGGGGCTCCAGTCACTAAATCACTGTCTGTAAACATCATAGAGCTGCTGGTCAGTGAGAAAAACCACATGTTTAACTAGTTAAATAAAAGAATAAACAGAAAACACAAACCCTCAATTAAAAACACTTTAGTTAAAAAAAAAAAAAGTCACACAAAACAAGTATCACTGTGTCCATAATTCTCCAATCTGTAGAATTGTGTTATTTAACCCCTTTCCATTGCAGCCTAATATTTTTTTTCCATGTTCATCTTTCCCTCTTCACCATCTCCGAGCCATAATTTTTTTATTTTTCCACTTACATAGACACATGAGGGCTTTTATTTTGCGGGACAAGATGTACTTTCTACAGGTGTTATTCATATTAACATTCACTATACTGGAAAACCGCAAAAAATTCTAAATGGGGCAACATATGAAAAAAACTGACTTGTGCCAGGTTTGCAGGGTGTATTTTACGCCGTTCACTCTTCGGTAAAAATGGTGTTCTCTGTATTCTACAGGTTGATACGCAGCTGCCAATACTAAACATGCAGGTTTCCATTATGTTTTGATACCGTAAAAAAATTCAAAACATTTTCTATGTTTGAAATTTGTGCCGCGGCACCATTTTCTGCAACCAATAACTTTTTTTGTACTTACACCTACAGACGTGAGTGAGGAGCATTTTTTTGCAGTTGAACTGCACTTTTTATTGCCAGCAGTTTGGAATGCATGCGATTTTTTTTTTTTTTTTCCCCCTCCTTCCCCCATTAAATTTATTCCAATTTTTATAGGACGTGAAATGACAAAAAAAAAAAAAAAAAAAAGCACTTTTGGCGTTTGGAATTTTTTTTTCTTCTATGGTGTTCAGTGTCCATGATAAATGATGTTATATTTTGATAGATCAGACTTTTTCAGACGCAGTGGCAACAAATATGGGGAACTCTTATTATTTTATTTCTTTTTAGCTGTAAAATGGTGAAAGTGGGGTCATTTTTGAAACGCTGCAAAAAATAAATATATAAGTAAAAAACTATGTAGGAATTGCATTTTTCTCTTCATCCAGCCTCACAAAAAAAAAAATGGAATAAAAAGTAACCAGATTTAAAGGAGTTGTCTCATTACAAGCTTTCAGCCTGTCAGTGAGCCTGGTAGTTGAATTGAGGGGCGTGCTTCTTGGTCTGTCTCTTCTGCTCCTTCTTCCCCCCTCCCCTCAGCACACAGGCAGCTCAGTAACTTCTATACAGCAAGGGGGAGGGGGTTTGCTGCCAGAGTTAACCCTGTGTGTGCCTGCCTAGGTCTGTTGCAGGAGAGGGCTGATCTATGAGTGTAGAGAGGTCTGTGAAGCATTGATTACTAATAGCAGAGCAGAGGGGATGCAAGTGTTCCTATATCCCCTGCTTAGCTTACAAGTCTCCATATCTCCAGCTACAACAAATCCTGTCAGAACAGACACAGGGCAACTGGGATCTGTTACTATACTCAGGATGTGTCACTAGTAAGGCAGAGCATTAAGCAGTCACATGATCACCTGATCTGTATAGTATTAGTATAGTGAAAGTTCCACAGACACAGCATGATTATAGTAACACACAGGGTCACTGCTGTCACATCTATCTGTGTAGAGAGCAGGAGGAAGCAGGCACACACAGGGTTAATCCAGGCAGCACGGCCACAGAAGCCAGAGTCCTCACCCCCCCTCCCTCCACTACAGAAGCATTCTGTGCTGGAGGGGCTCTCTGCTCCAACCTGTCTTCAAAGGTGATGAGTCATACAGACCTGACAGCCAGTAAGATAAGGATCAACAGGTCGGCTGCTATAGAAATTTGAGAAGCTGATGTAGTACTACTAACAGGGCTAACTCAAAATCAGTAGGACATTTGTAATGAACATATATTGCAAAGCTGCTTGTTTTTTAAAAGATCTTTGAATTAAAACCCAATCATTGTAACGAGACAACCCCTTTAAGTACCCCATAATGATATCAAATTATACATCAATTAATCTCACAAATTAAAATCCGTCACAAAGCTTCATCCACAAAAAAAGATGTGATGGCTCAAATTTAAAAATATGATTATTTGTTTATTTTTAAGAGGCACATATGACTTATTCACTGTAATGCCTGGGGAAAAAAGAAAGGTACGGCCTGTAGAAAGGGGATGCTTTATGTAAAATGGGCATGTAGTTCAATCTATTCAGTTGGTATTTTTGATTTAAAGGTGTTGTCGAGCGGAATAAAATTTATGGGGCCAAGTTGGCATACTTACTTCTCGTTTCCCTTTGCCACTTTTGCTCTTCCACTGGACAATCCCTTTAAGTAGAAATTATTTTCCATGCTACACAGCAGACATCCTTCATGCAAAGAACCTGTTGTTAGGGTATGTTCACACGGCGTGTTGAGTCCGTGTGAACAAACGCTTTTAGATACGTGTTTGGATTCATCTGTCGGACCCTAAACGGACCCAAACACGTATCTAATAAATAGCAGTATGATTTACATTGCTTTTAATGTAAAACATGTATTGTTGCTCAGACGAGTGATCCCCGATGCGTCTTTCGTATCCATTCAAAGAATTGACAAGTCAATTCTTGGTCCGAAAGACGCAAGCAGGAGTTCTGTAATAAACTGTAGGGTGCGTTCCTGCTGCATCCAAACACACAGCTGCATGCTGGATACGTGTTGGATCCGATCGACGCAGCGTTTTTGGATGCGATTTTCGGATCCAAAAACACTGTGTGAACATACCCTAACAAGTCATGGCTAACAGCTGTATAGAGCCCTTGTCTGGAGGGAGGTGGCCCAAACTGAAGCTTTGCACCAGGGCCCATGAGCCTTTAGCTACGCCCCTGGTTGTTGTCCTTCTGGAAGGTGAACCTACGCCCCAATCACAAATCTTTTTAGCCTATTACAGGTTTTCCTCCATTATTGCCCTGTATTTAGCTTCATCCATCTTCCTATCAACTCTGACCAACTTTCCAATCCCTGCTTAAACAAAGCATCCCCACAGCATGATTCTGTTTGGCATTCAGGAAAAAAAGTTCAATTTTGTTGCCCTCTGTCTATAGCACCTTCTTTCACATGCTTGCTGTGTCCCCTGCATAGGTTTTTAGTTTTTTGCAAACAAGACTTCTTATGGCTTGCTGTCAAAAATGGCTTTCTTTTTTACCACTCTTTCATAAAGGCCAGATGTGTGGAGTACACGGCTAACAGTTGTCCTGGGACAAATTCTCCCACCTGAGCTGTGGCTCTCTGCAGCACCTCCAGAGTGACCTCTTGGCTGCTACTCTAATTAGTGCTCTCTTTTTATTTGGGCTGTGAGTTTAGGTGAACATCCATGTCTTGGTAGGTTAGCATTTGTGCCATGTTCCTTCATTTATGGATGATGAATTGAACAGTGCTACATGAGATGTTCAGAGCAAGGGCTTTTTTTTTTTTTTTTTTTGCAATACACTTTGCCACAACTTTTATCTATGAGCTGTCAGGTGTGCTCCTTGGTTTTCATGATGTTGTTTGTTCAACGTTCTCTAACAAACTTCACAAAACAGCTGTAGTTATACTGAGAATAAATTACATACAGATGTAGTAATGTAGTCTATTTATTAAGTGACTTCTAAAGGCAATTGGTCACACTGTATTTTATTTAAGGGTATTAGAGCACAAGGGGCTGAATACATATGTAACCCATACTTCTCAGTTTTTTCATTTGCAAAAAATTGTAAAAGCATGTCTTTTTCTTACAAATTCGTAGCTGTAAAGTTTAAAATGAAAAGTTCAAGGGTATAAATACTATTGCAACCCACTGCAGATGAGGCAGTTAAAATCTCATCCACATCGTGTACTGTAATCCTATTGGGGTTTTCTGTGTGCCAATCTGCATGGTATGTGTAGGTGCACTCCTCTGTTTATATGAGAATGTGTTTGCAATTTTGTAGGCACAGACTAACGTAATCCTAACCATGTAAGTGAATTATGTGGCAGAAATCCTAGGTTCTCCCTAGGATTTCTGATGCAAGTTAAACAATATATTACCTTTAAAGAGGTTATAAACACTGTCATATGCTGTCCCTGACTAGCAGTTCTTTACCATGTACAGTACATGGGCAGCTGTAAGGTATTACATTTCTGTTCAGTATCTGATAATGTTCTATATATTGTAGATCAGTTTAGTGGAGAAATTTATTGAAGAACAGTTGATGGAACGGATTCCAACATTTAACATGGGCACTTTTATCGCTTCACTACAGTAAGTCTTTCCAGATAACCTGTAAATGGTATTTGTTAGTTAGTGTCTTGGAAGCTCATATTTCCATCCCCTGAAACAAAAAATTAGTTATTACTTAAGTAATGCAATACATATATGTATATTTATGTGTGTGTGTAAAATATATATATATAATATAATGTGTGTGTTTGAAAGCTCCGTCACAGAGGTGAAGCTGGACCTGTTTTACAACAGACATAAACAGCGCTTGATGGACCCCAATGTGCTGTCTGTTGTTTTAACGGGAAAATATAGCTCAGCATGCTGTGCTATTGTTTTGTGTGTTTTGTTTTTGTTTTCTTACAACATAATCTTCGATGGAGAAATCTGATGCAGATGTGAACCTAGCTTAAAGTGTTTTTTTTACCATGTTATAATATTGACATGGGAACATCCAAAATGCCCGTTTAATAAAGTGTGTGTGTGTGTGTGTGTGTGTGTGTGTGTGTGTGTGTGTGTTATATATATATATATATATATATATATTATATATATATATATATATATAAATATATATATTATATAATATATAATATATATATATATATATATATATATATATATAATTAGATCATTTCTCTCCTCTCTGTTTCCTCTGTGTACTGCTTGTTGTAAGGGGTTCTGACCAGCACTGATCTACTGTCTTGCTGACCACGCTTGCTCACTTGTTTCTTAACAGCACTTTTTAAAATGTCCTGTTATTCACCAAAATATGCACCTAAAAGTGAGGAGGTAAAACAGTCGTGGTAGAACCCCTTTAGCTACTGCATGTTCAAGCTTATGACAAGCAGCAGAAAGTGAAGGAAAAAAAATTATTTGTAATCCTTTTTAACCCCTTGCCGCCACAGCCAATTTTGGCCTCTCACGTGCCCCATTTTTTTTAAAATCTGACATCTGTCACTTTATTTGAGACTTCTACCTATCCATGTGATTGAGAGATTTTCTCATGACATGTTGTGCTTTAAGTTACTAAGAAATTTTGGCCCTTATTTATTAGTGGATAATACCAAAATATTGTGAAAAATTAGTCATTTTCAAACTTCAAAAACTTCTGCATGTAAGACAGTTATTCCACTCAAAGTTTATACCATATGTCTACTGTAGGATTTCATCATTTTTTAAATGTCTTTTTATTTTTTATGACATTAGGGAGCTTAGAAATTTAGTAGCAATTTTTCACATATTCAAGAAAATTTACAATGTACACTTTTTGGGGGGTTCAGTCCAGTTCTGATGTGGCTTTAAGGGGCCTGCATGTTAGATACCCCCATAAATTACTTTGTCTAAGAAACTAAACACCTTAAAGTAGTTAAAACACTGTTTAGGAAGTTTAACACAGAAAATAAATTTAAGATAGTTTGTTTTATTACTCTTTCACAATAGAAATGCATTTATAAAAAAAATTGCATTTTTATGTCGTCAGTCTGATAGCCAAAACTTTATTTTTCTGTATATGGAGCAGATTGTGGGCTTGTTTTTTGCAGGATGAGTTGATGGTTTTTATTGGTACCATTTTGGGGTACATATGATGCTTTGTTACATTTTTATTAGGGTTTTTGTGAGGCATTTTGAACAAAATACAGCAATCCTGGTCGTGTTTTTATCTTTATTACAGCAGTCATCGTGCACTATAAATGACATGCTAGCTTTTACTGAGCAGGTCGATACGATTACAGCGTTTACCCAATTTGTTATATTTTTTTATGTTTTACTGCTTTTGTACAATAGAAATAGAAAACACTTTTATTCAAAAAAGAAAACACGGTTTTGCATCGTCATAGTCTGAGAGCCATAACTTTTTTATGTGTACGGAGATGTGTAGTGGCTTGTTTTTTGCGGGATGAGTTGACATTTTTACTGGTATAATTTTTTTGGGGGGGATAAGACTTTGTTTTAAATCCATTTTTTGGTACCATGTCGCGATTGTGCGGGGCCCACTTGTGAACAACCCCCCACCCCCTCCCTCCACGATGTGCAGGACATACCATTACGTCCATTTGCAGAAAGGCACTTCCCGCTATGAAGTACCAGTACGTCCTAGTGTCGGGAATGGGTTAAAACCATAATTCAAATAATTAAACTTTAAAGAGTACTTATCGCCTCCACAAAAAAACAGAAACATTTTTAGTACTGGTAGAATATTTTCTAATACATGTCATTAGAAAATCAGAGGATTTCCCTCCGTATTACAGAGGGATTAACAGATTTTACTTTCACTTTGTCAGTCGGAGATCATTATCTAGTAGGATTCCTTCTGTGGGAAATACCAGCTGTGCAGGGGCAACTGAGGGCATAACTGCTTGTACAGGGTTAATCTGAGTCTCTCACTGTACATACGCTGAAGCAGCACAGCACACTGAGGACATAGTGTGACAGGGTTTACCTGTTGCTTCAGCCTCCTCCTCCATAGCATACACACATTGATATTACACTCTTGCTAATGTACACATGATGTACATTAATGAGGTCCACCTTTCAAAATAAACTGCACAGAAGCAGTTAGTTTCACAGAGCTGTCAACATAGTGATCCATCAAGCTGTCGCATGCCGACTTGGCCAACTTTAGTCTTGTCTTAAAGGGATAGTGATTTTTTTCACAACTGAATTACAGGTGAGATGCTTTGATTTTCCTAATGAACCATATTTAAGGAAGTGTTTGTACTTTAGTTTCCTGTTACTTCATGAGATTTCCCTGGAGGTGATGGGTCCTCTTTAAGTTTAGCATTTGAATTAATAGTATTTGTATTCCTGGAGTCAACTAATTTTTCATTTTATCAGTGTGCTCTGGAAAAAGTTTAACAGTACTATTGTTTTTTTGTTGTACTTATAAAGATATTAACTCTTAACAGATCTCATCGCCAGGAAATGGCAGGGGACATATTTGATATATTGCTGACTTTCACAGATTTCCTGGCTTTCAAGGAAATGTTCCTTGACTACAAAGCTGTAAGTACCTCAGGTATTATTTGGTTTTAATTCTTCATCATATCAAGATATTATGTTCCCACCATAGCGCTTGATAGTATACCACTAGGATATGCAGTCACAGTTTGGTAAGTGCAAGTCCCACCTCTGGCACCTGTCAGCTATCTCGGGACAAGTCTCTGAAAGTTACAGCTCAGAATGGAGAGCTGGCTGGGCTTGTGCATGGCCCTATATTCTGTTTTATAGGATTTCTGAGTACAGGTGAGTGCTGTGTTCTATTGTATTTAATTAAGAGTTGAGCACAAATGCAACTCCGCTCTCCATTCTGAGATCTATTTTTCGGGGCCCTTATCCAAAAATATGGCGGATCCCAAGGGTTGGACCTCACCCATCAGGTTGTGGGCTACCCAAGCGTGGGCCAAATCAAAAAAAGATTGGAACCCCCCCTTTAAAACCTCTTAACGCCTTTGGACATAGCTACCCCCGGTCTTTGGGGGGTTAAAGCCCTGGACTATGATACGTCCTGAGGATCGCGCGAACTCAAAAGCGGGTTTTGCGAAATCGTCGCGGTTGTCAGCTGTATATTACAGCGACACCCGCACGTCGGCCCCCCCCGAGATCCTCCGGGGGGGGGGGGGGGGGGGGGGGCGGTAACCCCTTAATTATCGCGACCGATAGGCACAGTTTAGGAGAGAGCAGGGGGAGCGATCTCCTCCTGCTTCTCTGTCAGGGGGCAGAAACTGCATGGATCCGCATCCGTGCAGCCCCCGCCTTTTCTGACAGCAGCCGGAAGGCATAGAAGGGGTTGTCTGGGGGAACGTCAGACCCCGGGCCGGGCCCCGGGGGCATGGCCCCCCCGCATCGTGCTACAGTTGCCATGGGAACCTTTACATAGCAACAAGCTATGTACGTTTTCTATTGAAGAGGGATCTGAAGATTCTCATTCAAATCCCCTTGGGAAAAAGTAAAAAAAAGTGAAAAACAAGTAAAACACAAACACGAAAAAAAAAATAAAAAAACGCCCTTGCCCTTTTTTTCCCCTTTACAAAAAGCCAATCGCCCCAAAAAAAGATAAAAAAAAAAAAAAGTACCATATTTTTGGGTTGCCGGTGCGTAATGACCTGCCCTATAAATCTGTCACCTAAAATTTAACCCTTTCACGAAAGCCAAAAAAAAAAATCCATTATTAAGATTTTTTTCTTTCTGAGCACATAAAAAGGGAAAAAAAACGATCACAAAATCCTTAAAAAGCCAAAGTTTAAAAAATTTTAAAAGTCTTTTTATCGGCAAAAGAAAAGTCCTTACCTCCCCGTATACAAAAATTAAAAATTATGGTCTCAAAGACAGGTTGCATAAAATATGTTTACGCACTAAAAAACCTATTTAAAAAATAAAAAAAAAGGCTCAACTAAAAAAAACTAATAAACAGGATACCCATAAAAACCTTTTCGACCCATAAATTTAAAAAATAACTTATCACGGAACTGCACGGTGAGCTGTTAAAAATAAAATAAAAAAACTCTAGGGGTTTCAGTAAATTTTTTTCACCCGCCTTCAAAAAAGGGGTTTAAAACGATCAAAAAAATTTTTCACCCCAAAAATGATACAATAAAAAAAGTCAATCTCCCGCAAAAAACAAGCCCCTACCCCGCTCAAAACACTAAAAATTTAAAAAGTTGTGTCTCTCAGACTATGGGAGAAAAACGTGTTTTCCTGGGGTTTAATAAGTGTTTTTTTGTTAAAACGTAAAACACAAAAAAAAAAAAATTTTGGGACGTGTAATGTATCAACCTGGAAAAGAAAAATGTCATAATACCCCACAGTGACCGCTAAAAAAATAAAAAAAAATACCAAGTTTTTTTTAAAATTTTTTCAAAAAGTCTCCAAAAAACCTTTTAAAAAAAAGTGAACAAAACTCATATGCACCAAAAAAAACACTCATTCCCCCAAAAAACAACCCTCCAGCCAAACACAAAATAAAAAGTTTGGTTTTCAGAATAACAACATAAAAACCAATTTTTTATAGACATATTTTATTTTGTAAAAGTAAAAAACAGAAAAAAACTATATAAAATTTTTATATTGTAACGTACTGAGTTTCCTCCAATTTAACGCACGGCGAAACCCGAAAAATTGAAACCCCAAAAAAACAATTTCCGAACTGTGTTTTTTTTCCCCCCATTTTCTTTGGGCCCCAAAGCTAAAAAAAAAAAAATTTAAAAACCGTGCAAACCCCCAAAAAGCACAGTAAAAAAAACCCCCAGTGAATCCCGAGGGTTTTTTTGAATCCACCAAAAATTTGGGGGACCCTTTTTGGAAGGTTTTTTCCTGTTCGCACTTTGGGGGGTTTTTCAAATGTACATGGCCCCCCCAAAATATCGTTCCCCAAAAGCCCAAATCGCCCCCCTCCCCTTTTAAAAGCCCGGCCCCTGCGCCAAAACGGGAGTTTAAAAACCCACCCGTTGGGTATTGCCGAACTTGGAAAACAAAAGTAACAAAAAATTTTTGGGAAACTTTTTTTCCGGGTTCCATGAAAAAAAGAAACCTTTTTTAAACTAGAAATTTCGATTATTGGAAAAAAAAAGAAAAAAAAAATATATAAAAATATAATATATATAAAAATATATATAATATATATATTTAAATTTTTTTTTTTTTATATATTATATATTTTAAATTTTTTTTTTTTTTTTTTAATTTTTCACAGCCTAGGATAAAAAAAAAAAAATGGGGAATCACCTGCGGGCCTATAACTCACTGCCCCCTGGGTATATTTCCTTTAAGGGTGTATTTCCAAAAAGGGTTTTTTATTTTTGGGGTGTTTTTTTAAGTTTTTTAGCACCTTTAGGATCCTCAAACCTGAAAAAGGCACCTAAAAAAAAATCCCTATTTTAAATTTAAAACCCCAGAGTCCCCCTAGGTGCCCAAAAACCAATTTTTGGGCTTATGATTGAGCCAAATAATGTCTAGGGGCCCCAAAAATGGGGTTTTCTCTAAAAAAAGGCAAAACCCCGGGGGAAATTAAATTTCGTTCAAATTTCCTAAATTTTCATTTACCGTTTTCCCGTGAAAAATGGATAAATTAAATTTAAAATTTTGCAAAAATATGACATTTTTTTTAAATTTTACCCCACTTTTCTTTAATTTCTTGGTTTAAATTCCAAAAAGGGGTTTTCCAAAATTCCTAAACACTTTGTAAATACTTCAAGGGGTCCCATTTCTTAGATTGGGGTTTATTTAATGGGTATCTTTAAAAAAGGCCCTTAAAAACCACAACAGAACTGGAAAAGGGGCCCCCAAAAAAATGTAAAAATTGGGAAAAATTTTTTTGAAAAAAGGAGAAAATTTCTACTACAATTTTTAAAAACCCCAAAAGTCTTAAAAAAAAAAAAAAAAAAAAACAAATATTTCAAAATTTTTTATGAAAATTTTGATATTTTTCCAAAAAAGCAAGGGTTGTATGGAAACAAAATTTCTTACTAATTAAAAACACAAGGTGTTTAAAGAGAAAAAAACCTGAATCACATGGATTTGGTAAAAAATGGAAAAAAAATTAATTTTTTACATAAAGTGGGCACAAGCCAGATTTTTAAACATAGGGCTGTGTCCCGAAGGGGAAAAAAGGGGGGGTCCCCTTTAAGGGGTTTAAAAATCTGCACATTCCCGCCCAAGGGTACCTATCCCGTTAAAACCCCAAAATTTAAAATACACTATATAAAAAAAAACACATAATTTCATGTTTTTTCCCACTATCTGCCCTGAAAACAAAAAAACTTTCCCGTTTTTGGTCAATTAGAAATTTCCAAAAATTTTTTATATTTTCCAAATGACAGAATTAAAGAAGAATTTAAAGGGGTGGTTTTCAATACTTGATTCATTTAAACCCCAGTTTCCGTTTTTTTTTTTTTCCCTTTTTAATTTAGGGGCTGTTTACGGGGTTTCTTTAAATAGGCCCGCAGTAAAGGGCCGGTCCCCGAGCAAAAGCAACCAGTGGGTAGCAGCCTAAACATGAAAGATTTGGGCAGGTCTGTAGCCTATAAAACGACCTGAGGAGCTGATGCCCCCATACAAAATCCTTTAGAATAAAGGAGGATAAATGTTAAAAGACAAAACATTGCAAAGTGACTTGTTTTTGCAAATCTTTAAAAATAAAAAACAATCCTTTTATTTAGAAAAAGCCTTTTTTAAAGGGGTTTTAATCATTAAAATTAAATGGGCTTCAAAAAGGGGCAGTGAAAACAACAATTTGCAATTGAGTCATTTGGGAAACTTCTTGTTTTTCAGTCTTCCCCTTTTCTTCGTTTTTTTTAAAAACTGTTCCCCAGAAAACCCCCTCGGATTCCTTCCCCTTTCATTTCAAAAAGGCTGGGCGGCTCTACTAATTTTTCATTCCCTTCCCGCCCCCCCCCCCCCCCCCCCCCCCCATTCCTGCCCCTCTCACCCCTCCCAAAAAAAGGGGGCCCGGGAACAATTTCACCGCACAGCTTTGCAGCCCACAGTAAAAACTGCAGCGGGTTCTACAATCAGAAAAAAAGGGAGAATTGGCCTAATGGGGGCTGGGAAAGAAAAAAAAGAAGGGGGGACCCAAAACTGTGCTGCTCTGGGTGATTCAAAGAAGACTGGTTTCAAATGTAACAACTGTGGGGAAAAAATCAGTTTCCGATTCATAGGGGACTGTCCAACGAAACCGAAACCCGGGGGTAAGTAAACATACAGCTCTTTCAAAATAAGACTGCATAGGGAGAGGAACGACACAGTGACATGTGGACCAGGGAGTGGGGGGGGGGGAAGCACACTGACTGGGGAGTGACTATGAACAGTGAAGGGGGGGGATGATGTCATCCCCTATCAGTTAAGAAACAGTGGGGAAGGATAACTGGTGCCGAACGTATCAATTGAGAGTGACATCTTTCTCTTCATCATACGTGATGCATATCCCTGTATATCTCTGCGTGTCTGTGTCCCCTGGTGAACCCTTTTCATTTTTAGGGGAAAACGCTTCGGGCGTTATAGACATTATTTGTTTTTAATTCATCCGTAGTGTTAGGTTGTATCAGGGCTTAGATTTGTAAGGCGGAGCTGCCCTTTTTGGGGTGATGTCCCCCTATTTAAGGCAGGTTATTTAGGGGAAGAATAGGATTTTTGGGAACTATCATTATTATACCCTAATCCTGCCTCCTGATAGAATCATCAAACTGTAACTTTTTTCTCTCTTGTCCCTAAACAACCATCACTAATTGATATATGTTGGTGGGGTGTTATTGTGTATATATCTTTTTAATGCATATCTATTAAATGTGATATTTTAATTGGGTATTTTTTGCTGTGATAACGTTCTTTAAACCCAATGTTTCCTATGTTTTTTGCAGTTATTTGCTCAGTATTTAAGGAAAATTTTCACCACTTGAAAACAGCGCTTTTAATATTTGTTTTTTTTTTTTATCTCTTTTTAAGGAAAAAGAAGGAAGGGGTCTTGATCTGACTGGTGGCTTAGTGGTAACACCGTTATTCAGCTCTTCATTATCCTCATCATAGAGAAAAGCCTCAATTTGGTCTATTGTCTGTTTTTTATATTACCAGTCACCATTTTTCAACTATTTCGGGGAAATCATTACAATGTGCCCTTAAAGCTCAATATTTTTAAACCATTTTCCTCTTAATGTTTGTTACCTCTTTTGTTACCTCTTTTGACTTTATGGAAATGTTACACAGTCTACTGTTGTTGTCTTTGTACATATGTTCAAATATAGTATTGATTTTGTTATCATTTGCATCAAATGTACAGTAAAATTCGCCAATCTGTAAATTTCATTAAAACTGGCCTAGGCAAAATGTAAATTTGCAAGGATATTTGCTGAAAAGTTTCTAATGGTCAATTCCCACTTCATGTCTTTGTATGGTCTTATAAGCAAACGTGAGGAACAGAACTGTATTTCTCACCTGTGTGCCTAAAAGATGGCAATTGAAAGAGGAGATCTTCACCTAGGCCCCTTCAAGAAGACAGTGATGATGATTTTCAGAGGCGTTGTCCAGTTTGGAAACTCATTGTTGTATATTCCGTTAGATCATTATAAGTTAATAGTTGCTTTGTTCATGATGCATAGCTCTTGTCCACAGTGGAAGGGGATTACAAAGGGTATAATTTGCTATGAAGAATCTGTCATGTTCTGCATTGCACAGGCAACCTGTGGCTGTTTATGAGAAGTGTGTCCTGTTTGATTTTATTGGTACTGTAGGGAAACTGGACACTCGCTACCAGATTTCGTCATCCGTTACATTTGATCGCTGTGGGTCTCTGCAGGAGGAATGTTTTGTCATCAGCTTAATGCTAAAAAAAACATTCTGACTAGTAGGGATTTTCCACTAGTGAACTCTCTTATAAAGATTGTTAGAAATTAGGAAAAAAAATCCCCTCCCCAACTTAAAACAGTGTCACTCTTGTGGATTGGCTGTGTGAATGGGATTGAGCTTCAAAATCAAACAGCCCACAGACTGCAGGTGCTATTTAAAGGGGAGAGCGGAGGTTCTTTTCTAATCTCGTACAACCCCTTAAGGGCACCATTCACATTGCATTTTAGCCATACATTGCAGCTATATTTTGGGATACCTTGAGAAAGGCATACTATGGCAGGCTTACAGGACAATTGTAGTCTCTTTTGGGCTATGGTCTATTTCATGGTGGTATTTATTATGTTAAAGACACAAAAGCATGGCTTATGTATAGGTGCGACATACAGCAGGTCTCATTCATGCTGTACTTAAGGAATTTTACTGTAATTTAAAATTTTGTTTCTGGAATCTCAGAATCCATGGTCAGGATGTAAAACATGCCAGAATGTCATTGGGCAAGCATTTTCATGTCCTTTTCCCCTGCACATCGAATCTTTATATTAACAGTACTCCAAATTTACTTTAATTAAAGGGGGTTGTCTCGCACAAAAATAGCTTTCAAAAATTTTAAGGGGAAAACAAAATAAAGACATTTTCCAAATAATTTGCTTGTTCCTTGTTTTCCCTAAGAGATACAATGAAATTTTTTACCTCCCGGTATTTCAGTTCCCTCAGTAACCAAAACCCTTAAAAAAATCTCCCTGGGGTGTTTGTTAATGAGAAAAAGAGAGTGAGGAAAAACACAGGTCGCGTGTCATCTGTCCTGGCGCCAAAGAAAAACTTTATTTATCCAATAAAAAACTCTGAATTAGGGCTTTTGTTTTGGGGGTCAAAAGAAGTCCTGCCATAGTTTAGAAACTAATCTAACTAATTTGCATCTAAAGCACAACGGCTGTACAAGATGGAGCTTTTGCAAATTGTCGAACCAGGGAAATGACAGGTTTCCCTTTCAGCATTCTTTGAAACCCCTGTGGGAACAACCTTTAAATCACCTATTTGTTGTGTATTATATTTAAGTTTTTTTTAATAAAATATCAAGTTCAAGCATAATGTGTTTTTTTTTTTTTTTTTTTTTATCGGTTATGTTTATATTACCTGCAGCAAACAATTTTATGGTTGTGGTTTTTTTTTGTTTAAAGTGGTCAGACTTATTTCCTTCAGTGGGCCTTTGGGGTTTTTTATGGGCTACACCTCATATCTTTTTCCTTTTTATTTTTTTTTTTCTGTTCCCCTGAGATTCAAAAGTAACAACCAATATGGCACAACTTGCTGCAAATTCAAATGACTCACTGTAAATAAAGGGAAAAAAATTACAAAAAAAAAAAAAAACAATCAAGTAACCTTGGGGTTTGGTTATTGGGACTGAATTCTGAAAGGTTCAGTTCACATTACATTTGAGTCAGTATGCACTTTTGAACTTTTTGGAAGATTTTACACCACGTTAGCCTCTGAGAG
>JAODAL010022977.1:0-63611 GCA_025379985.1 Phyllomedusa bahiana
CCACTCTGGGCTTCCTCCTGTTTTGCCACCCCCAGAAGGGTCATTGTGCCATCTTGACCTCATGCTGCTGCTGGACTCCTGCCGTGCCCTCCCCCACTGTTCATTGTGCCACACTGTGGCCTAAAACTGTTTTGCCACCACCAGAATGTCATTGTGCCACTGCCTGACCTCGTACTGCTGCTGTTGTGACATCTAAAACTGTGTGTTTGGGGTGCCCTCTGTGGCCTAATACTGTTTTGCCACCTCCAGAAAATGTCATTGTGCCACTTTTCTGACCTCATGCGCTGCTGTGGCTGCTGCCGTGTCCTCCACACTGTTTCCTTGTGCCACTGCCGGACCTCAGTGTTTGCAGCCGCCCGTGGACCTCCGCTCTCCAGTCATTGTGCCATTCTGTGGCTTCCTCCTGTTTTGCCACCTCCAGAATGTCATTGTGCCACGGGCCCGACCTCATACTGCTGCTGTTGTGACCTCCACTCTCAGTCATTGTCCCACTCTGTGGCCCTAGTCCTTTTTTTCGCCACCTCCAGAATGTAAATTGTGCCACTGCCTAAGCTCATGCTTCTGCCGCCGTGACCTCCGCTCTCAGTCATTGTGCCATTCTGTGGCGTCCTCCTGTTTTTGCCACCTCCAGAATGTCATTGTGCCACTCCTGACCTCATGCTGCTGCCGCCCGTGACCTCTGCTCTCAGTCATTGTGCCATTCTGTGGCTTCCTCCTGTTTGCCACCTCCAGAATGTCATTGTGCCACTGCCTGACCTCATGCTGCTGTGGCTGCCGCCTCACCTCCACACTCTGTCACTAATGTTGCCACCTGAGCTCTCAGCTTGTTTTTTTCCAGCTGTCGTTTGCCATGACTTTATCAGGCAACATTCCGTTTAGTTTTTTGGTCAGTTTTGCCCTCTTAAGTGCCCAGGGAATTTTATAGTGAAGCGTTTTCTAAGAGCGGCGGCATCATCTGCGTGTCATACTAAAACACAACATTGTATGAAGACCAAACCAAGTCCCCTTTTGCATATTAAGCATGGCACAACTTTTCTACAGCACCCTGCAGGCTCTGTGCAGCCTGGAAATAGTTTGCTTTTTTAACGCGATTCGTGCCGAAGTAATTCGGACTGAATTTATTTTTGTCAGAAAATTCGGCGAAGTGACCAAATCGAATTTTTGAGAAATTCGCCCATCTCTAGAGACAACCCCTTTAGCTATTGTCTCTTTGAAGGTTATAAGCCCTCATGGGCCGGGTCCCACTCTGTCTGTCCCTCATTTAATTGATAGCACTTAAATCCCTTTTGCACAGCGTTGTGAAATGAATGACCCTTTAAAACTAATTCATAATAATCTTTTTACCCAGATCCTGGCATTATTGAGATACACTTACTTTAATTGGTCATCACAAGATTAAGGGGTTTTCTCGCCATGCAGTTTTACGAAGCCACACTTAATTTTCAGACTGTGGGTGGTTCTATAACAGTGATTGGCATATCAGCTCTGTTATTCCTATCCTGTTTGCCCAAAAATAAGACAGTGTCTTATATTAATTTTTGCTCCTAATGACCTGCTAGGTCTTATTTTCAGGGGATGTCTTATTTTTGAGGAACAAGAATTCACATTTATTGTTGAACAAAAAAAAAAATCAACATGTATTAACCCCTTACCGCTGCACACAGTTTTGACCTTCTTTCTAAGCCCCCTTCTTGATATTAGGGGGCTTAGAAATTTAGTAGTAATTTTTCACATTTTGAAGAAAGTTTGCAACCTTAATTTTTTGTAGGGACTAGTCCAGTTCTGATGTGGCTTTGAGGGACCTGTATGTTAGATACCCCCATAAATTACTATATCTAAGAAACTACACCCCTTAATGTAGTCAAAACAGCATTTAGAAAGTTTATTAACCCAATAGGTGGTTCACAGAAATTAAAACGATGTGGATGTGACATTTCAAAATGTAACTTTTTTTTTTCAATTTTATCCATTATTTAGGCGCGTCCCCACGGCACAGGACAAATACCGATCGGTTTATCCGACCGGAATTTGAGCTGTTTTCGTGCCGTGCACACAGCCGCAGGGGGAAAGCTTTTCTCCGTGATAAGCGGAGAAAAGCCCTCCCCCTTCACATTGACATGTTCATATTCCGTCCGAAAACCGGGCGGAAGAATGAACATATTCTATGTTTTTTAGGAAAACCCGTACACTGGGGACTGCGGCATGGGTTTCCCATGTAAAAGTTTGTGGCCGGTGCCAAACCGGTGCCGTGGAGACATGGCCTTACAGAAACACGGTAGATGTGGCCAAGGAAATGCAACTTAAAGGGGATGTATCACTTCATCAGTTCGTATGTTTCATTGTACTTTCAGTTTCTCAGCTCTACAAATCCAGGGGCGTTTCTTCCCCTCCCAGCTGGGTGTTTCTTAACTGAAAGGTTAAGAAAAGGATGGATGACATCATCCCCCCTTCACTGTTCGTGCTTGCTCCTGAGTCAGTGTGTTTGTTTGAGATCAGTTGGAGGGTATAGCACATCCCTGCTCCCCCCCTCTCTGTCTGAGTCCACATGTCACTCTGTCCTATCTCTCCCTATGCAGTCTTATTTTGTAAGAGCTGTATGTTTACATACCACAGCTCTGCATACAGTCTAAACAGTCTTCTATGAACTCAGAGCACTGATCTCTTCTCCTCTTACAGCTGGAGGCTTGTTACAGTTGAATCCAGTCTTCTATGAACTCCTCCAGAGCACAGATCCGTCTCCCTTCTATGCAGGAGCATTAGGCACTGAGGCACAGTTCTACTGTTTTCTGATTGTAGAAGCAGCTGCAGTGTTACTGTGCAGCTCCTGGCTCTGCAGAGTGAAATGTAGCCGGCCCCTTATTCTGTGTGAGAGAGGCAGGAATGCACACTCCCGTATATACGACCAGGGGCCAGACAGAATGTAAATTAGTAGAGCCGTTAGCCAATGAAATGAAAGGAGGAGGAATCCGACCAGTACTGGGGAACAGTGTTTACAGAAAACGAAAATAAGGGAGACAGTGAAAACAAGACAGTTTTGCAAATCACATCCAATTGCAAAGTTGCTTGTTTTCACTGTCCCCTTATTATGAAGGCCATTGAATGTAATGATACAACCCCTTTAAAGGGGTTGTCTCGCTACAAGGATTGCTTTTTATGTTAAAGATCTTGTAAAAATAAGTCACTTTGCAATATGTGTCCTTTAACAGTGTCCTATCTATTCCTAGATATCCCCTCTTGTATGGGCTGCATCAGCTCCTCAGGTCGCTATAGCTACAGATCTGTTTGATCTCTCCTGATAGGCTGCCAGCACTGGTTGCTATAGCTACAGACCTGGCTTCTACTGCAGCCTAGTAGAAGCCAGTAAACACGCCCTTGAATTCAAAATGAAACCAAGAAAACAGGACTGAGGTAAGATGAATCAATGTAGTGAGACAACCCCTTTAATATCGATTCCCCCAATTCTGACGTTTTAGAGATGTCCTATATTTTCTGGAACATCAGTTTGAGTTTCATGGAGAATTTCTTGTGACTCCATTTCTTTTAGAATCATTGGCTCCAGTCTCTCATGTACTTTTAGAATTAATCTAAAAAGTGTGAAATATGAATGGTGTAAAAAAATAAAAAAACAAAAACATTTTTTAAAAACATTCTGTAATAATTTATAAGTGAACGTAAACTATTCCCCCAACAAGTACAACTTCTTCCGCTTAAGAAAAGGCCTCATACAACTGCGTCATTGTAAAAATAAAAAAAAAGTTACGACTGTTCAAATGCAAGGATGCAAAAACTAAAAAAATGTTCTGGTCATTAAGGACGACATGTATGAACGGGGCTGCGGCAGATATCTGGAGTCTTTTCAGCCCGATATCAGGCACAGTCCTGTTCATACATGTTTAAAAACACCTGTGGGAGGTGGGGCGCACTAGAACCATAGCATATTTATAGCTTCTGTACGGCATTTCTAGGCGCATTGCTGCTGGAACAGGTAGAGCACTTTCAAAGTGGTTTACCTGAGCCAGAAGTGTCGCCCGAGCGCTAGAATGAGCCTGATATAGAGCAGGTTCATAAATCAGGCGCATTCTAGCCTATTATTATGCGCATGATATTTGGCATTTACATGCCAAATTTCATGCATGTTGCAGTAAGCACTTTTCAGGTGTTTGACTTAAGAGGTTAAGACTCATTATTTTACTTACTTTGAATACTACAACTATGTTCTATGAATTTCTTCTTTAATATTCCTTCCAGGAAAAGATAATCCTTCCCCTTCTGCTTGCAAGCAGACTCCATTTTCGGTAATAACTGAGCATTTTGACTATTCTCTTAACATACATACGTTACAGGATTAGACAACAGGTTCATCTGGCTTCATATAATAAAGTTTCCTGCATTTCTTACTTTATAAACTGTTATGTTTATATGTCCTTCGGGTATGTTCACACGGCGTCAGGCTCGGACTGGGCCGCCGGGGGATCGGTGAATCCCCCGGTGGGCCCCGAGCTCCTGTACGCCCCGGAGGCAGTGTCGTCGCTCCCCAAGGCCCGGCCGCCGCATCTTGTCCCTGAACGCTCGGGCCCTGCGTCCCGAGCGTTCAGAGATAGGGCCCAGGAGTCGGGGACTAATGTCCCCGGCTCCTGGGGCTGCACGGTGTCAGCGGAGCGGAGCGCTCCGCTGTACACACTGGCAGGCCTAAGGAGCTAGGCCTTAAACCTGCCAGGCGCCGGCTTCTAATGGTGACGTAGGCAGAGCCTAGAAGCCGACGGGGAGCTCGGAGCATCCGGGAGCAGCCGGGAGCGGGATTAAGGTGAGTAGGTGTATTTTTGTTTTTTTAACTGCCTAAATGGAACCCTGACTACTCAAAAGTGGCCCCTGACGACCTAAAAGGGGCCCCTGGCGACCTAAATGGGGCCCCTGACGACCTAAAAGGGGCCACTGATGACCTAAAAGGGGCCACTGACGACCTAAAAGGGGCCACTGACTAACTAAAAGGGGCCACTGACTAACTAAAAGGGGCCCCTAACTACCTAACAGGGAGCCCTTACTACCTAAAAGGGGCCTCTGACTACCTAAAAGGGGCCACTGACTAACTCAAAGGGGCCCCTAACTACCTCACAGGAAGCCCTGACTACCTAAAAGGGGCCCCTGACTAACTAAAAGGGGCCCCTGACTACCTAAAAGGGGCCACTCACGAACTAAAAGGGGCTCCTGACTACCTAACAGGGAGCCCTGACTACCTAAAAGGGGCCCCTGACTACCTAACAGGGAGCCCTGACTACCTAACAGGGAGCCCTGACTACAAAAAAGGGAGCCATGACTACCTAAAGGGGCCACTGACTACCTTAAAGGGAGCCCTGACTACCTAACAGGGAGCCTTGACTACCTAAAAGGGAGCCCTGACTACCTAACAGGGAGCCTTGACTTCCTAAAAGGGGCCCCTGACTGCCTAAAAGGGAGCCCTGACTACCTAACAGGGAGCCCTGACCTCCTAAAATGGGCCCCTGACTACCTAAAAAGGAAGCCATGACTACCTAACAGGGAGCCCTGACTACCTAAAAGGGGCCCCTGACTACCTAAAAGGGAGCCTTGACTACCTAAAAGGGCCCCTGACTTCCTAACAGTGAGCCCTGACTGCCTAAAATCTAATGGGGGCCCTAACAACCAACCATCTCGCTAAAGGGACCCTGACTTCCTGCACACTAGCTAAAAGAGGCCGCTAACTGCCTGTTTCCTACCTAAAGGAGACCCCTAACTGCCTTTATACTACCTAAAGGAGACTCCTACCTGCCTGTATACTACCTAAGGGAGGCCCTAACTGCCTATATACTACCTAAAGGAGACCCCTATCTGCCTGTATACTACCTAAGAGAGGCCCTAACTGCCTGTATACTACCTAAGGGAAGCCCTAACTGCTTGCAGCCTATATAAAGGGGGCCCTAACTACCTACAGCCTACCTAACTGGGGTCCACCAACCTAACTGTAGCCTATCAACTTGCCTAACTGTAGCCTGCTTATCTACATGTGGGCTGTTTATCTACCCATCTGTTGCTAGGTGCCCACCAACCTACCTGGGGCTGGCCTATCAACTTATCCAGCGGGGGTCTACCTACCTACATAGGGTCTATATAGTTACCTAGGGCCTTGCCCATTTGCTTACCTATCTAGGGTCTTGTCTACCTACCTGGTAATATAATTGAGAGGGGAGCAGCCCATAGTTGTAGCATTATCTCCAGGGGGTTAGTTCTCTCCCCACCCTCCAACCCCTTAGGATAGTAGGCCTCTAAGTTATGGCTTGTACCCGTTGTCCCACCCCTGTGAAGTTTGTACAGAGGTGGGAATAGGTGAAGAGGTGCTGGAAAATTGAGGATTCTAAGATATTTGTGTGTAATTTCTGCAGGGATGAGTTGTGGCCGGGACAAGTCATCATGGCGGTGTGGAATGGATGCAGAAGAAAAGGGAATAAGAACTACTCCTAAGAGAAGAGAACGACTCATCAGATAAGATATCTCCAGTGAGTTCCTGACATCAGGGGTTATTTTAATTCTATACTAGATAAGTGCAGTATTCACTGTAATGTGATGGGACCTGAGCTGGTGTCAGATCACTATGTGGTCTCTATATGGCAGTGTTTTAGGTTATACCTGAGCTGGTGTCTGACCTCTGTGTGGTCTCTATATGGTGGTGTTGTAGGTCATACCTGAGCTGGTGTCTGACCTCTATGTGGTCTCTATATGGCGGTGTTGTAGGTTATACCTGAGCTGGTGTCTGACCCCTATGTGAAAAGGGCAATATACTACGTGGAAATCCCTAAAGAAGCATTTATGCTATCTATCATACATTAACAAACCATTAGACTCTCGGTTCACATATTTTGATCAAAACATGTTTAAGCTGCCCACGACTTTCAACGTGATCTCAAAATCGGGCAGTCCTATGCTATCTTTACCTCTCAATCGAGCCAATCAGGCCTCTCACTGGGTCAACCGACCTCCATTATTCAGAGAGAAAAAATAAAAAAACACCCAACCTGCAAGCTGCCCTTCTTATGACAGCCTGTGAGAGTGGGCGGGGACAGAAACCCAAAATGGAAGCACCCCTTCCTTCCCATATAGGTTAAAATCAATGTACACCAAGTATAACGTATGTTTCTGCACACAAAAACATTTCTGAAAAAACGTATGCAAACTGGGTGCCCTGGGGGGGCTGCGGCACCATGTAATTAAAAGACCACACAGACCGCCGCCGCGGCACATTTCTGCAAAAAAGGGGGGAAAACACTAAAGGGAAATCCCTAAAGAAGTTTTTTTGTATCTTCATACATGAAAAATTTGAGACTCTCGGTTCACTATTTTGATCAAAAGATGTTCATGTTGGGACATTATAATTACATGTGTGCCCGCCCTTCCAGTGGCACCCAGGGTTTTTATACGTTTTTTCAAAATGTTTTTGTGTGCAGAAATACGTTATCTTGGTGTACATTGATTTTAACCTTTTTGGGAAAAGGGAAAGGGGGGCTTCCATTTTGGGTTTCTGTCCCGCCCACTCTCACAGGTGTCATAAGAAGGGCAGCTTGCAGGTTGGGTGTTTTTTTTTTTTTCTCTCTGAATAATGGGGTCGGTTGCCCCGCAGAGGCCTGATTTGGGTGTTGAGAGGAAAAGATAGGATAGGCTGCCCCTTTTGAGTCACGTTTAAAGTCGTGGGCAGCTTAAAAACTTTTGATCAAAAAAAGGAACCCAGAGTCTCAAGTTTTTTCAGTATGATTAAAAGCATAAAAAGCTTCTTTAGGGGTTTCCCGTAGTGTATTTCCCTTTTTTCGTAGTGTGCCGCTGGCGGCGGGCTGTGTGCGTAAGTATAATTACATGTGTGCCGCAGCCCCCCGCCAGTGGCACCCCGTTTGCATACGTTTTTTAAAAGTTTTTGTGTGCAGAAACATACGTTATACTTGGTGTACATGATTTTAACCTATATGGGGAAGGAAGGGTGCTTCCATTTGGGTTTTTGTCCCCGCCCACTCTCACAGGCTGTCATAAGAAGGGGAGCTTGAGGTTGGGGGTTTTTTTATTTTTTCTCTTAATAATGGAGGTCGGTTGACCCAGCAGAGGCCTGATTGGCTCGATTTAGAGGTAAAGATGGATAGGGTGCCCGATTTTGAGATCACGTGAAAAGTGGGGCAGCTTAACATCTTTTTATCAAAAATTTTGGGAACCGAAAGGGCTAAAAATTTTTTTTAACCCCTTAGTGGTCTCTATATGGGATGTTGTAGGTTATACCCGAGTGGTGTCTGACCTCTATGTGGTCTTATATGGCCCGTGTTGTAGGTTTTCCTGAGCTGGTGTCTGACCTCTTGTGGTTGTATATGGCAGTGTTGTAGGTTTACCTGATGGTGTCTGACCTCTATGTGGTCCTATATGGGGTGTTGTAGGTTATCCCGAGCTGTGTCTGACCACTATGTGGTCTCTATTGGCGGTGTGTAGTTATCCCGGCTGGTGTTGGACCCATTGGGGGCTCTATATGGTGGGGGGTAGGGTTATACCTGGTGGGGTCTGACCTCTATGTGATCTCAATTTACGGTGTTGTAGGTTGTACTTGAGCTGGTGTTGGACCCTATGTCGTCTCGATGTGGCGGTGTTGCAGGTTTTATATTGGCATGATGACAGTGGCAGCGTACATGTGTCCCTGATTGTAAAAGAGGGAACACCTGACCCCGTGTAAATTCACTTATATTCTTGTGGTGTTTATTTTAGGGTGGGGGGTGCGTGACCAAGGGGAAAATGGAGGGGAGATATTGTATGTGGGTGGAGGGGGGGTTTGGGGAAGGATAGGTGGAGCTACTTTGCGTGGTCTTGAATGTTGATGACAGATGTGTGAGACAGATGCTATGTGAGATGAAAAATGGGACTATACCCCAATACAGTTTTTTTGCACACGTAAGTGGTAAAATGGGCGATTTATGTCCAAGGCCCTAAAATTTTCATGTACAGTAGGGTGGGCCCCCCAAGAAAACTCCCCGTGGGCCCCCGGCCCCCGTCCCACACTACCGGTAATTGCAGCGCGTACAATACGCGCCGCAATACGCCGGATGTTTTGGGAGTCGCGCTAATCAGTGCACATTCCTAAAGCACGGGGAAAAAAAGTCAAAACCAAATAAAGTGTGGAAAAAATAAAAGTCCTCATAAACTGCATCATAGAAAAAATAAAAAAAAAATTAAAGGGGAGGGAGGGAAAAACTAAAAAAAATTTAAACTGGGCATTAAAGCCCTTTTTAGGGCCCGGGGCTTAAAGGGGTAGTCCCGTTTTAGGAAATTCTCTTCACCGGCCGCTCATTGCTAGCTGCGATCCGGTCCAACATGTGAATGAGGAGGGCAATGCTAGCGTCTTCCTCCTCATTCACTTCAGTGGGGTTCCAAATGCCAAAAGGACCCCTTTAACGGGTTTAAAGTCAAAAAAAAAATTGTTCTTTTTTGAAAATTGTTTTTGCATAGGTTATGGGGCCCCCGATCTTTCCCCTGATTTACTCTCAAATGTCCACTATCCAAGTATCCAAGAAGTGGAAAAAAAATGCTGTATAGTAAAATTACAGAGTGAGCACACTTACTGTGAACCTCCAGAGCCCCCATATCTGTACTTTTTTCAAAGCAAGTAGCTCCGACCCTTTCCCAGACAAATCTTGTGGCCCCCAGGCCCCTAATCCCAAACTCCAATGACAGCGACTGTTTTAAAAATTTTTCTGTGTATACATGAAGAGAATTTGGAAGCATAAGGGCCATATGGAAAACTAGTGAAGGATGTGATATTTTATGCAATTATTTCCCGTTAACGACCCCCCCCACCCTTTTTTTTGGTGTCGGCCCTTTAGGTCGTTCGTCCCGCGCACGTTTTTTGGCGTCTCTCAGACATCAGCGTCTGCAATACAGCACTGCACCAGTGCCGAGAACAGAGCTGTACTTCACAGCCCGTTCTCAGCGCAGTTTCTTCAATCTCCAGGGAATGCTAAGGGGAATCTCACTCCCACGACATAAAGAGGCTTTCCCCTGCTCTGTCGGGTGATCGAGACCCCCGGTGACTCAACAGAGCCTGGGGGAAAGCTACACTGTCAGTCCTGGGGACCTAGAGTAGCCCCAGGGCTGTCTGTGTAACAAGCCAGCAATCAGGGCACACTGTGTGCTGCCCTGACTGTAGCCTTTGTCATACTGACACAGATTGTTATATATTAGCATATATGAATATGCTAAAACATTACTAGGTGTAAAAAAAAAAAATGTAACAGTTATTCCTTCATGGGATTTAAAATAAAAGTACAAAAAAAGTATAGAAAAAAATAAATAAGGTAAATATTAAAATAAAAATAAATATGTAATAAAAATAATTGTGCATACATTACACATGCAAAAAAACCCTACATACATTAGGGGCGACATGTATGAATCCTGGTGCTGATAGACCAGTTCACAATAGCATTAAGGCAGTGTAAAATGCGACAGAATGTATGAACCTGTTCTTCTTCAGGTCATACATACAGGGCAGTGTAGAGCCAATACCACAAGTCTGGCTCAGGTACCACCTTTACCCTGGTCTGTTCTTCTGTAGGTTATAAATACAGGGCAGTGTAGAGCGAATACCACAAGTCTGACTCAGGCACCACCTTTACCCTGGTCTGACTGTTCTTCTGCAGGTCATACATAGGGGGCAGTGTAGAGCCAATACCACAAGTCTGGCTCAGGCACCACTTTACCCTGGTCTGTTCTTCTGCAGGTCATATATACAGGGCAGTGTAAGAGCCTATACCACAAGTCTGGCTCAGGCACCATTTTACCCTGGTCTGTTCTTCTGCAGGACATCCATACCGTGCAGTGTAGAGCCAATACCACTAGTCTGGCTCAGGCACCACCTTTACGATAGTTTGACTGTTCTTCTGTAGGTCATACATACAGTGCAGTGTAGAGCCAATACCACAAGCTGGCTCAGGCACCACCTTTACTGGTCTGACTGTTCTTCTGTAGGTCACACATACAGGGCAGTGTAGAGCCAATACCACTAGTCTGGCTCAGGCACCCACCTTTACCCTGGTCTGGCTGGTCTTCTGCAGGTCATACATACAGGGCAGTGTAGGGCTAATGCCACAAGTCTGGCTCAGGTACCACCTTTACCCTGGTCTGGCTGTTCTTCTGCAGGTCATATATACAGGGCAGTGTAGAGCCAATACCAACAAATCTGGCTCTGGCACCACCTTTACTCTGGTCTGGCTGTTCTTCTGTAGGTCATACATACAGGGCAGTGTAGAGCTAATACCACAAGTCTGGCTCAGGCACCACCTTTACCCTGGTCTGTTCTTCTGCAGGTCATACATACAGGGCAGTGTAGAGCCAATACACAAGTCTGATGAGGCACCTCCTTTACCCTGGTCCTGGCTGTTCTTCTGCAGGTCATAATATACAGGGCAGTGTAGAGCCATACCACAAGTCTGGCTGAGGCACCTCCTTTACCCTAGTCTGGCTGATCTTCTGCAGGTCATACATACAGGGCAGTGTAGAGCCAATACCACAAGTCTGGCTCAGGCACCACCTTTACCCTGGTCTGGCTGTTCTTCTGCAGGTCATACATAGGGGCAGTGTAGAGACCAAAACACAAGTCTGGCTCAGGCACCACCTTTACCCTGGTCTGTTCTTCTGCAGGTCATACAGACAGGGCCGTGTAGAGACAAAACCACAAGTCTGGCTCAGGCACCACCTTTACCCTGGTCGGTTCTTCTGCAGGTCATACCTTACGGCGCAGTGTAGTGCCTATACCACTAGTCTGGCTCAGGCACCACCTTTACCCTGGTCTGGCTGTTCTTCTGTAGGTCATACATACAGGGCAGTGTAGAGCCAATACCACTAGTCTGGCTCAGGCACCACCTTTACCCTGGTCTGGCTGTTCTTCTGCAGGTCATACATACAGGGCAGTGTAGAGCCAATGCCACAAGTCTGGCTCAGGTACCACCTTTACCCTGGTCTGGCTGTTCTTCTGCAGGTCATACATACAGGGCAGTGTAGAGCCAATACCACAAATCTGGCTCAGGCACCACCTTTACCCTGGTCTGGCTATTCTTCTGTAGGTCATACATACAGGGCAGTGTAGAGAAAATACCACAAGTCTGGCGCAGGCACCACCTTTACCCTGGTCTGTTATTCTGCAGGTCATACATACAGGGCAGTCTAGAGACAAAACCACAAGTCAGACTGAGGCACCTCCTTTACCCTGGTCTGGCTGTTCTTCTGCAGGTCATACATACAGGGCAGTGTAGAGCCAATACCACAAGTCTGGCTGCGGCACCTCCTTTCGCCTATTCTGGCTGTTCTTCTGCAGGTCATACATACTGGGCAGTGTAGAGCCAATACCACAAGTCTGGCTCAGGCACCACCTTTACCCTGGTCTGGCTGTTCTTCTGCAGGTCATACATACAGGGCAGTGTAGAGCCAATACCACAAGTTTGGCTCAGGCACCACCTGTACCCTGGTCTGGCTGTTCTAACTGTTCTGCACCTAGATTTGGCATCAAAGAATCATAAATTTGTCTACTTCTAAGAATGCGGTGCGACACCCCCAGAATGTCTCTAATCTTTGACGCATTAAAAATGTCTTTGTCACATTACAAAAGCACTTATCACATTTAAGTTTGGAGCGTGCCTGTTCATCATACATTCTTTTTTCTCAAAGTACAGCACAAAACTGGTGCAGCCCCGTCCACACATGTTGCCCTAAGTACCCCTTCTGAGCACACAGAGCTGAAGAACTGGATGCAGGAGGTATGAAATGAGATCATGGCAAAACCCTTTTAAGGTCATAAGGAAGGTAAGTAGTCAAACATGCTAAACGCTTGTTCTTATTATTAATTTGTATATCATTCCTATTGGGAACTAACATATTATTTGTTTTGAAACGCCTTAACTCTACTTCCAAAAGTGTACCGGGGAAGAATTTCTTTGCCATATCAGAAATACAAGTCTCAAGCGAAACAATCCTTTCCACTTCTTTGAGTTGAGATCTTGGTAATGACTTTTTAGTTGCCATTGGGTCAATACTAGGGATGA
Organism: Phyllomedusa bahiana; assembly: GCA_025379985.1. Taxonomy (NCBI): domain Eukaryota; kingdom Metazoa; phylum Chordata; class Amphibia; order Anura; family Hylidae; genus Phyllomedusa; species Phyllomedusa bahiana. The sequence continues at coordinate 13,068 of JAODAL010022977.1, forward strand.
GTGAGCAGTAAAAAATTAGATTTCGGGATGAACCTCGAATTTTGGGAAATTCGGGCCGAACGCCGAACCGTACAGCGAACCCCATTAAAGTCAATGGGAGATGATGTTCAGGTTAATTTTTATACTAACACAGGTGAGGAGACGCCGCAATTACCTTCCATAACAGTAAAATAGATACATGGAACAACTTAGAGAAGACAATTTGGCTCACTAAGTCACAGAAAAAAATTTGCAGGCTAAAATAATTCATTCCTTTCAATGGCTAAATGAAAAGATGAGGACAGCATAGCTATATGAGGTGCAGCGGTAGCAGCTGCTGCGAGGCCCCTTTGACACATAAGAAGACGGAGCCCCTATCACTTTTTTCACCAGGGCCCAAGAACATGTCATATATGTGGTGGCAGCAAGAACATCCCAACGGGGAACACGGAGGTTCAGCAGGCAGGGCCGTAGTTATAGTGAGTGCAGTGGTAGCCAGGGCTGCCGTCAGTCATCTATTAACCGTTTCAGGGCCCCCTGCAGCTATATCAAATGGGGCCCCTACCCATTACTAGTACCTATTTTTAACATATCACTAGGCCTTTTTTTGATTAGGGCCACTGACAGGAGTACTGCCCTATTAGCACCCCTGGCATCCCTTTTACAGTAGCCTGACCCTAAATCCGGCATAAATGACCTTATGGACACTCAGAATAAGATTTGTAAGAAGAAATGAGTATTTGAAATAAGATTTTTTTCAATAGGAAATTTACTTTTGGTGTCTTTTACAGTGACCTAGACCCAAAACCAGCAAAAATGACCTTTTTTGACACTCAATCAAATTTTAAAGACGAAATTAGGATTTGAAATAACATTTCTTACGAGAAGGACATTTGCTAACGGTGTCTTCTGTAGTGGCTGGACCCCAAAAACAGGAGAAATTAACTTTTGGGCACTCTGAATAAAGATGGGAAATATGCAGCCAGCTATACACTATACACTGAACAAAAGCTATACAAAAACTCTAACTATTGTTGCATATGATTCCCTAATCTTGCTGTACCCCCCTCCCCAACTAATCTAACTAGCAGCTTTTCCTGTGTAAAATCGATAGAATTGGAGATTTAATGGTTGCTGGCAAACAAGCACACAGAGGCAGCAGACTGTTCACTACAGAGAGTAAGGTGAAAATGGTGTTCAACAGGAAATACAGTGACATACACATAAGATGGTCATGTGATTTTAGCAGCCAATGAGTTCCCTACACCCTCAGTGGTGATGTTTGTGACCCCCCCTCTGTGCTCTGCACTGATTGGCTGGCCGCCAAAACTAAAGGAAGCAGCTGAAAATGGTGCCAAACGCAAGTCCCAAAAAAAATTGGTTCGGCTCTGGTTCGAAAAATACGCAAAATTCGACTCGAACTAACCTTTTACCAAACAGTTCGCTCACCACTAGTGGCTACCATTATATTCAAGCAGGTTCTTCTGCTCAGTTGACTTTCGATACAGATCTATATATAGTTGACCTGACATATCTTTCTTAATTAAAGTGTACAAATAGCTAACTTCACTCTTACTTTGATGCAGTATAAAGCCCAATTCAGGGTAAATATTATTCAAAAAATAAAAAAGGCTACAATGGTAGACTCGGGACCACCATATGCAAAACATGTCATCTATAAATCTAAGCCAAATTCTGGCATATTGTTGGATGTGTATAAACATAGGTTTCTTCAACCTCTGATATGTAAGTGTTTGCACATGGTGGGGTCATATTCGAGCCCATTGCGGTACCTTGTTTCTGCACTAAAAAATTAATCTCTGAAGAGTAAAAAATTCTCCTCTAAGATTATGCAGAGAATAGTTAAACAAAATTGTTTTTGTTGTAGGTTCAGATCAGACCATGTAGTCAATAACTTTTGGGTAGCCTTAATGCCCTTCTCATGGTCAATACATGTATACAGACTATTAACATCCAATGTTATTAGAAAACTGTCACCATCAATAGATGAAACTATTTTAAGTTTATTAAAAAAAAATTGGAGGTATCTAAATGAAAGGATGGAGTATAGCGAACCAATGCTGATGAAATCCGGTCTTTGTAGTTTACCAAGGAAGATAATATAGAATCCGTCCACGCCACAATCGGCGTCCTGGCGGGTTGTCAAGAATTTGCAGCAATATATATATATATATATATATATATATATATATATATATATATATATATATATATATATATATTACTGGGATAACTGGATTCTGTTTAATCAATAACACCTTCATTTAAGCACACTGATGATGTGCTTTTAATACGATCTCTCATTTTTGATTACTGGTCACTTTTTCATACGCAGTTGTATCTTATAGATACTTAATTTCACTCAAATACATCACTTTATCCATGATAACTACAGCTCCACCCTTGTCCACCGGTTTGATCGTGATATTGGAGTTATTACGAAGAGACTCTAATGCTATCTGTTCCTCCCAGGACAAATTAGAATTATGTTTTAATTCAGGCATTTTAGCATCTGCTAAGATCTTATTTATGGCTGCGTTAGAGAAATGTATGTTTCAACTGGTCGCCTATTTTTGAGGGGTATATATTTATGTTAGGAATGATGACCGGCTTCAACTCCGCCGGATTAAATGTAAAAAATTTCAAATTTATTATTTTCAGTTAAGAATTAACATGCAGTGGACGAAAGGTAAGCTCAGATAAGACATAAAAGTCCTCAAAGTAAAAATACGCTGACGCGTTTCAGAGACATGCATCTCCTTAGTAGTAGCAACTTCTCTTTTCTTTTTTTTTAAAAAACTTCTTTACACAGTAACGCTTTTTTTCCCTGATATATATATATATTTTTTTTTTTTTTTTTTTTTTTTACCTAGCTCTCCATGTAAAGCACTGATCAGTTTCCTGGTGCCTGTACTTACATTTAGTTGTATTTAGTTGAGATGCGCCTGTAATCTTGTCCTTTTTTATGTTTTGGTATGCTATTATAATATCCAGCGGTTCTGTTATTGGTTTGTTACTAGAAGGAGATCAAGAATGAATGAGTTAAGGGCAGATGAGGACAATATAAGTGGAAGTTGGCAGAATAACATAAGTTGGCAGATGAACATGAATGTTAATTGGTAATAATGAATTCTGTATGTCAACTGTCTTTCTATCTATCTCATATCTATCTCTCTATCTCATATCTATCTATCTATAAGGAGGAAAATAGAATATGTAAAATAATGATAAAGGCAGCAAAGCTGACAGGAAGGCAGATGCCAAAGTGAGGAAAACTAACTTCAAAAAATTGTTTAACTATATAAATAGTAAAAAGATTAGAACTGAAAACATTGGCCCTTTAAAAAGTAGTGAGAAAGGTGTGGTAGAGGGCGATGAGAAAAAAAAGCAAACCTATTAAACTATGTTTTCTCTGCTGTGTTTACTGAGAAAAATGACCTTTCTGTTGATGAGGAGAGGGATGAGGTAAACTCCACCTTAAATGTTTCTTGTCTTACCGTACTAACTATGTAACTATGTAACTATGTAACCCAGGAAGAAGTGCAGCGCCACCTTAACAGACAAACTACCAGGTCCTGATGATCTACAGCCCGTGTCTTAAGGGAATTAAGTAATGTGGTAGAAGGCCCCTATTCTATGGACTGTATAATAACGGGGTATGTCCCAAAGGATTGGTGCAAAGCAAATGTGGTGCCAATATTCAAAAATAGGTTTAACCTCTGTTGTGGGTAAAATGTTTGAAGGATTTCTCAGAGATGCTATCCTGGATTATCTCACTGAAAATAAATGTATAAAGCCATTACAGCATGGGTTTATGATGGGTCAGTCCTGTCAAACTAACCTCATCAGCTTCTATGAGGAAGTTAGTTCTAGACTGGATCAGGGTGAGGCAGTGGATGTCAAAAATCTAGATTTTTCTAAAGCATTTGATACTGTGCCACATAAAAGGTTGGTAAGTAAAATGAGAATGCTTGGACGGGGGGAAAATGTGTGCAAGTGGGTAAGCAACTGGCTCAGAGATAGAAAACAAAGGGAGGGGATTAATGGTACATACTCTGACTAGATCCATGTTACTAGTGGGGACCACAGGGTTCAGTATTGGGCCCTATTCTCTTAAATATATTGACTTCACACATGGATTGCACGGAAGAATATCAATCTTTGCAGATGATACTAAGCTCTGTAAAGTAATTAACAAAATCCAGGATATTTTTATATTGCGAAGGGATTTGGATAAGTTGGAGGCCTGAGCAGAGAAATGGCAGATGAGGTTTAACACAGATAAATGCAAGGTTATGCACATGGGGAGGAAAAAGCCATTAGATGATTACATGTAAACGGATAAATGCTGGGAAAAAGTGACAAGAAAAAGACATGGGAATCCTGGTGGACAGTAAACTTAAATGTAGCAGCCAGTGTCAGGCAGCTGTCGAGGCAAATAGGATCTTGGAGTGTATTAAAAGGTGCATAAAGGCACATGATGGGAACATTATTCTCCCATTATACAAGTCACTGATCAGACCACACATGGAATATCGTGGAGAGTTTTGAAAACCAGTGCACAGGAAAGACATTGTAGAGGCTCAACAGGTTCAAAGATGGAAAACAAAAATAATAAAAACACTGGGTGGACAGCAATACCCAGAAAGATGAGCAAGATTAGGGTTATTTAGTTGAGAGTAAAGACATCTTCGGGGGGATATAATAAATATGTATAAATATATCAGGGGTCAATACAGGGATCTCTCCCAAGATCTATTTATACCCAGGACTGTATCTAGAACAAGGGGGCGTCCTCCATGTCTTGAGGAAAGAAGGTTTCTACATAAATAAAATATAAGTAAAAATATAACAAGTTATAGTGACCAGGATTCTGGAGAAGGGTCTGGATACATTTCTAAATGTAATAAAATAACAAGTTATTGTGACCAGGATTCTGGAGAAGGGTCTGGCTCTTAGAATCGCTTCACTCTAAAATTCCCTGGGTACTTACGGGGGCAAAACTGACGAAGAAACTGAAGCAGGAATGCAGCCTGACAAGGTAACATCAGCGCCAGCTGGAAAAAACAAGCTGAGGGCTAAGATCCTACGATAGCGTCAAAGAACACAGTAGTAGGTTACCGGAGTAGCCACAGATCGCAGCACAGTAAGGGGACGTCACAGCAGGGGTCACTCCATGAGGCCAGAGCTTTAAACCATCACAAAATATGACAGAACCAGTTCTGTTAAACGCTGATACATGTAGAGGCCCCCCAAATAAGTGGAGAGGGTGTCGGCAGTAATTTTGCATTGACGTCTCTGATCATTTTGCCCTTCCTTTCATCCGTCGTGTCCGCTCGGTCAAAAAACCCTTTTCCAGTTTTGGGCCAAAAATCCAAAAAAAAAGGGGTTTTTGCCCCAAAACGGAGTGCCCAGAAAATGGGATTTTTGGGCTTGTTTTCGGGTTTTTCTAAAAACCACTCCTTTTTGGGTTTAGAAAACCCTAATCCTTTCCATTCCTTTTGGACAGGTGAAAAAAAGGGGGGAAAACCTAAACAAAATGGAACATTTAGAGTTGTGGGGGGGAAAAACAGTTTGGGAAAAACCAAAGGGTTTTTTCCAGTGAGAAATTTGGTCACTTGGCGCAGAATGAGTGGGCCACAGGGTTTGGAACAATGAAAAAATTTGGAGGTGGCAGAAACATCAGGACCCCCCCAAAGTGGCACAATGACACATTGGGGAAAGGTGACTTTCATAAAAACAGCGCAGCATGAGGTCAGACAGGGCACAATGCCCATTCGGGGGGGAAAAAAGGGTTCCCAAAAAAACAGGAGTAGGCCACGGGGGTGGGGGGGGACAATGACAGAGTGTGGAGGTCACGGCAGCAGACACAGCAGCAGCATGAGGCAGAAAAGTGGCACAAGGGACCCCCGGGGTTAAAGGGAAAAAGGCCCCCAAGCAAAAAACAGCAGCACTGAGCAACAGGGAAACAATGACGAATGTGGAGGGGGGGGGTGGCAAAAAACCAGAAATGGAAAAGATGGGGTAGGCAGGGGGGGAAAAAACTGGCAGCAGTTTGTGTGGCATCGGGGGGTTTTGGGGTGGATCAGAATAGTGGCGGGAGGCGGGTTTAGTTTAAACCCCAAAGCTTTTTCTCCGTTTGGGTGAGGCGTCATTGCTGATGTAACCCCGACGCCTAAGGCTTGGGGGTGGGGAAAACCCTGGCCGATCCACCCCTTATTCATTTTGGGAAAAAGGGGTCGTCCCCCAACATTTCCCCGGGAAAAGCGGGTTCTTCTTGGGGGTTTAACAATGGCCCCCCCCCGCACTGAAAAAACCCCTCTGATCCCCACACTACGGGCCCGGGCGGGAAACAGCTTCCCCAAACTGAAAATTTGGCAATTTCGGCCACACACCCCTTTTGGCTCCCCAAAAGTCCAGGGGGTTCTTCTAATGGTGGGGGCAGAGGTGCTTTCCAAGAAAGCCCCCCACCTGTTTTTTCCCGGGGGTTGGCTCCATGTCCTGCTGCTGCTGTTTGTGGCGCCTGCCCTCCTCACTAGGGGGGTAAAGGGAAAGAGTGTCATCACAATCCAACTTAGGTTGCTGCGTTTAAGGGTTTACTGCTTACCCCCCACCTACCCACGCGCTGGCAGTGGTACGTGAGCGTGGGGAAAACCCCCCCTTTCCAGCCTGTAAAGGGGAAAGGGGATGATCGCACTTTGGCAGTGGCCAATGACTACGGGGTTTTCTCTTTAGAAAATTTGGAGTTGTCCCCCCTTTCTAAAAGCAGCGGGGGAAAAAGGCTCCCTTTTTGGGAAAAGGGTTTAAGCGAGGGGTTTAAAAACAGGGGGGGAGAGCCAAAAGTAATTCCCTTCTGCGGAGGGGATGATATTCGGGTGTAAATAGCAAAGGGGCAAATCGTTTGCGCGGGCCATCTGACAAGTGACCCCTGGGGGAACCCCTGCCCCCAATCCCCAAATGTATACAAACCACGGTGCTTGGGGTCATTTTGCCTCGTTTCCTCATCTCCTTTCTCCGCCTTCAGCTGCTCCTTCTCCTCCCCCTCCTTTCACCTGGAAAAGAAAAAGACTAGTGTTTAAGCGTTTCCCCTTTGACTATCGTAGGGGGGGCCCAAATAGCCCCGAAAATGGGCAATTTTCAATAAATACCCAAAAATAGCCCGAAAATAGTTAAAACCCCCGGGATGACCATTAAAGTCTTGGGGAGGAACAAAAACCTTCTTTTTAAAAAACCCAAAAAAGGGTTTGGGGAAGCGGGAAAATTAATATCCACAAAATCAAATGGTTTCCCCGTCTACATTTTTTAGGCAACACACTTAGGTTATAAAAGCCACGGGAAAAAAAATCACAGCCCATTCACTATCCCTGTTTGAAACCACACATGACCCTTAAAACCTGCATGCCCCACAAATTAAAAAGTCCCAAAAAGGCAGTATAAATTTTACCCTTTCATTTTCCCAAAAACTGGACATTAAAAAAATTCCCTGTCCTGGAACGCGGGAAATGGCCCCAAACCTGCTTTAACCCAGTTTAAAAAAGGGCCCCCAAAAAAAAGGATTTTAAAACCACCTTTTTGGGGGGGAACGGGGGACAAAAACTATATCGGGTCTTGTACCCCCCAGTATGCCCTTTACCCCTTCGGGCCCACAATTAAAAAGTGCCGGGATAAGGGAAAAGTTTTTTTTAAACCACCATTTTGGGTTGAACGGACATTGACTATACCTGTTCTGTACCCCCAGTATGACCTTTAAAACCTGTCTGCCCCAAAAGTTTTAAAAAAGTGCGGGGGAAAAGGGGGTCTTTGAACCCCCATTTTAGTTGAACTGGACATTGACTATATGCCCCGGGACAGAAAGAAATGCCTTTAAAAACCTGTCTGACCCCACGGATTAAAAAGTGCTGGGAAAAGGATTCTTTAAACCCCCCTTTTTTTAAGTTGAAGGGAAACATTGACTATCCCTGTCCTGGACAGCAGTATGACCTTTAAAACCTTTTCCTGACCCCAAAAATTTAAAAAAGGGGCCCCCGGGAAAAGGAGTTTTTTTGAACCACCATTTTTAGTTGAATTTGGAAATTAACAATATTGTCCTGTCCCGCATATAAACCATTAAATTTTTTGACCCACAAAATTAAAAAGTGCGGGGGGAAAAGGGATTCTTTCAACCCCCTTTTTTATTTTGGGGGGAAACTGGACTTTGGACAAATACCTGTTCGTACCACAGTATGACCATTAAACCTTTTCCTGACCCACAGAAAAAAAAAAGTGCGGGAAAAAGGAGGTTTTTTCAACCACCTTTTTTATTTTAAAAATGGACATAGACTACCCCCTGTCCTGGGCCCGGGCATGACCCCCAAAAACCTGCTGCCCCCCCAGTTTTTAAAAAGTCCCGGGAAATTAAAAGGAGTCTTTCAACCACCTTTTTTGGTTTGAACTGGACATTGACTATCCCTGTTCGTCCCACAGTATGCCCAAATTAAACCTTTCTAAAACCCACATTTTAAAAAAGTGGGGGAAAAAAAAAGGAAATTTTTTTTAAACCCCACCATTTTAGTTTCACTGGACATTGACTAACCTGCCCTGTACCACAGCATGCCCCCCTAAACCTGTTTGACCCCCCGATCACAAAGTGGCCCCATCCCTATTTTTTTACAGGGGACTGTCTTTTTAGTATTTTTTTGGGAACTGACTTTTTGTTTAAAAATTTTTATTTAGGGAATTTTTTATTTAAAAAGTTTTAATTATTATCTTTTTGGTTTTTTTTGTAAGTGTGAAAAACCCAAAAAAAATTTTCCCCCGGCCCCCCTGCAGTTTTTAAAAGGGTTTATTTTTTACACCGTGTAGATGGGGGTTAATTCGTCCCCCAACCCCAAACATAAGTAATAAAAATGCCCTAATCACCCCAAAAAACACTTCTTATTTTGGGGGAAAATTTTGCCCTCCCGGTTCTGAGAGTGATTCGCCAATAATTTCCCAATGGTTTCTTTTTTTCCTCCAAATCCTTCTTCATTTATTGGGGGACAGACCCCTGGAAAATCAAATGATAAACCCCCATAGTGACCCCCAGCCCCCGGGAAATTTTTTAACCTCAAATTGTGCCCAAATTTTTGGGCCCGCCCCGGGGGGCCCCCTTTTTTACAAATACTTAATCACAGAAATCACCTTTTTTTAAAATCTGATTTTTTAAAAGAAATTTGAAAACTCTCCCGATTGCCCCCCCAAAAGGTGAAAAGCCCGTGCTGCCGTCTGGGGAATTTGTTAACATGGAGGTCCAAACTGCCCGGGCCCGACTTACATGGGGGGGGGTGGGAGCCCAGGCTTTCGTCCTGGGGCAAACTATTAAAACGGGGGTACAGGTGCCAGGGCCGGGGGGTTTTCAGTGGGGGGGCGGGTTTAGAGCCCAAGGGGGTTTGGGGGGGGTTTCCGTTTATCTATTTAAAAACGGGAAAAATTCCCTTATTTGGGACGGTTTTTCCAAAGGGGGGGCCCCCCTCGGGGGCCCTGAACAGGTGCGGAAGTTTTGATTTGGCCTCCAAACCCTTTCCCCAAACACAGTCAAGAACCCGGGGGAGCGCTTGCCCCTCCCAAAAGTGTGGGCCAAATTTAAACTTTACTTGGAAAAAACTGGGATTAAACGCTCCTGTTCCACCAAACTGGCCCCTTTTTTTTGGCATTTTTTTTTTTCAAATTTTTCTTTAACTTGTGAGGAAATTGTCTCTGTTTTTTTGCTCTCTGTCCGTGCTCCTTTCTCCATGTCTTGAAATTTAAACCAAAATTTGGGCAAGTCTTCCTGTACCTCCCTTGTACAATTCAGAGGAATTTTTTTTACCACTATTTTGTACATTTCAAGTTTTTTTTGTGTTTTTAAAAATAAAAAACCAAAATTTTTTTTTAAAAAAGGATGGAAAACCCACCCCTGTCTCCCGTTTTTCTTTTTTTAATTGTATTAAATGGGTTTTTTTCCACTTTCAGGGGTTGCTTCTATGGGTTTAATTTATCTTGCAAAAAAAAGTCATTTTGGGAATATTTTGCCCTTAACGTGTCCTACCCTTTTTCCTAATTTTTGACCCGCACCATCACCCTTGGCCACCCCTTTTTACAATTGTGAAGAAAAAAATGTCTGTTAAAACAACATTTTTTTATTTAAAAGGACCCTTTTTATAGCTTTCATGTCCAAATTTAAAATCCCCCAAAAAATTTAAAAAAATGACCCTTTTACCCCTTTTTTACAAATTTTGAAGAACAAAAAGTTTTGTTTTTGAAACAAAAATTTTTTGGGAAAAGGCCCGTAGGGGTTGCTGCTTTTTAAAGCAGCCAAAAACCCCCAAAAATTTATTAAAAAAGACTTCTCAGCCATTGTTAAAAATTGTGAAAGGGAAAAATGCCCCTTAAAAGGCACATTTTCTTTTTCCCCAAAAGGGCCATGATTATAGCTGTATCTCACAGCAACAAAGACCCCAAAAAATTTTAAATATGACTTCTCAGCCCCTATTTAAAAAAAAGTGATGGGGAAAAAAATTGGGCCCCTTAGAGCCACATTTCTGTTCCAAAGGACCCCTTTGATATGCCTGGTCTGGGAAAGGGCAAAAAAACCCCTATGGCGTGGCGAGCAACTCGGGGCCCTTCGTCCATTTTTTGGGTACCCAGAAATCTATTGGGTCCCTAAAAACCCTACAAAAACCTCAGTGGGTTTAATAGTCATGCAAAAAAAGATCTTTGTGGTCTCTGTGTGTTGGATGTTTTGCCCTGCATTGCTTCGGGTTTGGGGGGGGTTTAAAAAAAAGATTGCCCAAAAGGCACCCTTTTGGGGTTCTGCCCCCTTGCCTGCTGGGTGTGCCACTTTCGGGTACTTGGCACTTTTAATGCTTTCAGTCGGGTGATGTTTTTTCCCCCCGTGCATTTGAGGAAACGTGAAGCAGGGCGCCCAAAAGATGTCTCCCGTTGATTTAATAAGCAAGGTCTCCATTTCCTACATTTTTACCCCTTTTATTTTGGGTGGGTGGAAGGAAAGTGTGAGTTTTGTTTTGTAAACCCGGGGGGCCCGGAGGGTGGCCAACCAGTAAGTGTTGTTCATTTTGATGGCCTTAATGCGAGGATCATGTTGGAGGAAATGGAGCATCCAAGCACTTGAGAGATGGAGCCTTGATTTCCCAAGCCTCTGGGTCGAGGGGCACTAGGAAACTGATCTTCCTCATCTACCTCCTCCGCCTCAAATTCGCGCCAACCTCTTTCCAAGGCAGGGACGTTGGTAACGTTGGAGTCTAGGAATAGCTCCTCCTCTTCCTCCTCCGCTTCCTCCGGCACAGCTTCAACACAGCCCTGACTTGCCTCAGATAATGCACCCTGAGAGCTGATGCGCCGCCTTGCACTTGCCCTGGACCCCGAACCACTGCCTAATGAAGACCGATAAAATTGAGAAACTGTCGGGCCTTGTGGATTCGACGGAGAGAAAGGCTCCGTGTCGCATCTGTGTCCGTCTCCTCCTCCTCCGTCGCTGCGGGACCTGTTGTTTCAGAGTGTCCAACGATCGTTCCAGAACTAAGATTACCACAATGCTCATGCTGACAAGGGAATTGTCCGCACTGACCAAGCATGGTGCAGAGCTCTTTCACCTGCCTCCACTCTCGGTGGCTCAACACCCCGAGGTCCGCACCGCTGCTTGTCAGGCCATGTGTCACTTCGTACTGCGTAATGGCATTGCGCTGCTCCCACAATCACTGGAGCATGTGGAGGGTGGAATTCCAGCATGTTGCCCCGTCAACAATGAGACGGTTGACTGGGAGGCCGAGCTGACGCTGCAACGCAGCCAGGCCGGACGAAGCAGGGTGCGAACGGCGGAAGTGTGAACTCAGACTTCGAGCCTTCCTCAGCAGGCAGTCCAGACCCGGGTAGCTCTTTAGAAATTTCTGGACGACAAGGTTCATGACATATGCCAGGCAAGGGATGTGCTCCAGCCTACCGATCTTAAGGGCGGCCAGCAGATTTCGCCCGTTATTGCACACCACCTTGCCTGGCACAAGGTTCTTGTCACCCAGCCAGCGCTCGGTCTCATTGCGGAGACCGTCCACAGCTCCTGACCTGTGTGTGGACGGTCTTCAAGACAGATTAATTTCAACACGGCCTGATTTCTCTGGGCACGTGATGCCACCAGTGCACCTTGGGGGAAAGAGCCCTGCACCATCCCTGTGGTTTTGAAGAGCGTGCGCCGAGCCTGAGAGCCACCGTCACCCCCAGAGACATCCACCCAGCTCACCCAGTGAGCTGTCACAGAGATATAGCGGCCTGGCCGTGCTTACTAGTCCATGTGTCGTGGTCAGATGGAATTTAACGGACAAAGATGAAGACAACCCGCTTGAAAATTTTAGATGACACTTGCTGGCCAGGCAGGCACGGCTTTTCTGGCAAAGAAATGCCTGCTCGGCATCTGGTATTGGGGGCAGGCGAGGGCCATGACGTGGCGGAACCCATCTGTGTCCACCAGACGGAAAGGCAACATTTCCAAGGCCAAAAGCCTGGCAATGCCGATATTCAGGCTTTTGGCTTTGGGATGGTTTGGGTTAAAGTGTTTCTTCTGCTCCCAAACCTGGAAGATAGAAGGCTGGCTGCTAGACTGGCCGCTGTACGGCGTGCAGGTCGTCAAACTGGCGGGAGGAGAAGGGGTAGGATGGGTCTCTGGTGGTGCTGGTGGTACTCGGGCGACGGTGGAGGCTGAAGCGGAGGCTGATCCCTGATCATGACTCTGAGAGACATGGGCAGCTGAGGAACGCTTGGTGGTGGCGGAGGAGGAGGAGGCGGAGACAGAGGGTGTGACAGTGGTTGGAGGCCCGGTGTCGGTCTGGCCTTTTTTGGCCAAGTGTTGCCTCCATTTCAACTCATGCATTCGCTGCATGTGACTAGACATGTTGGTGGTGGTTAAACACCTAAGATTCTTGCCTCTACTTATGCGTTTACGGCAGAGGCGGCATACAACATCGCTGAGTGAATCAGAGGCGCGCTCAACGAAGGACCAGGCGTGAGAGCTCCTGGACCTTTTTGACGGCGATCCGCGAGGAGCGAGGTTTCCGCTGCCCGTGGCTGGGGTAATCATATCAGAGGACTTCTTCGACCGCCCTCTCCCTTTTTGAGGCGGGACCGTACTGACACTACCCCATCGTCTTCCTCCTCGTCCAGTGATGAAGCGCTCGCAAATAAATTCTGCTGAAAAGACCACGTTGGATCCGCAATGTCGTCATCATCATCATCATCAACACAGGTGACTTCATTGTCCTGACATTCTGCATCCAGGAGCTGCGGGCTACAAGCAAGAGGGACTGCAAGGTGTTGCTAACCGCCCGGGATTTTTGCCGATTGACCGGCTTCCTTCTCCTCCTCTGATGGCATCAGTAACTGGGCGTCAGAGCAGAGAAAATCATCCTCTTTGGCCTCTTGATTTTTTAACATGCCTTCTGACCCCAACCGCATTTTGTCATTAAAGAGGTCTTCAGAAATTGGATCATCCACAGTGGTGGGTACACGAGTTGACATTTGGGCTGCCTTCGCTTCATGTTGGATGGATGCTGATGATGCTGATGATGACATTTGTGGCCGTGACTTTGAGGACGAGGAGGTAAGACTGCTGGATGCAGGTTGCATTAACCACTGAAGAACAGATTGGCGACGCTGTTCGTTACTGAGATTCACAGGGCCCTGACCCAGCGATGACAGGCCTGACGGTCCTGCAACCGACAATCCGCTGGCTTGCGTGTTGTCGCCAGCACTGGAAGGAGCACCTTCTCTCGTACCTCTACCTCCATGTCCTACCCCCCTCTTTGCTCGCTTACCACCTGCATTTCGCTCCATGTTCAGAAGATAAAATTTGAGAGGGTATGGAAGAGTTTTGGAACGTCTCTTATTAAAAGACGGCAAATCACAGCTATTCTCAAATCCCTCAAATCAAAACAAAATTGCTATATTGAAATTTAACTGCAAGGTGGCTCTATCAACAAAGCTGGCCTGTGCCAAAGTGAAAAAACACATATCTGAAATGTATACGGATAATAAAAGGTATTTTTGGCACCTATCAATACACCTGTGGTGACTACAAAATTGCTGGATTCAAATTTAACTGCAAGGTGGCTCTATCAACAAAGCTGGCCTGTGCCAAAGTGAAAAAAACACGTATCTGAAATGTATACGGATAATAAAAGGTATTTTTGGCACCTATCAATACACCTGTGGTGACAACAAAATTGCTGGATTCAAATTTAACTGCAAGGTGGCTCTATCAACAAAGCTGGCCTGCGCCAAAGTGAAAAAAACACGTATCTGAAATGTATACGGATAATAAAAGGTATTTTTGGCACCTATCAATACACCTGTGGTGACTACAAAATTGCTGGATTCAAATTTAACTGCAAGGTACCTCTATCAACAAAGCTGGACTGGGCAAAAGTGAAAAAACACGTATCTGAAATGTATACGGATAATAAAAGGTATTTTTGGCACCTATCAATTCACCTGTGGTGACTACAAAATTGCTGGATTCAAATTTAACTGCAAGGTGGCTCTATCAACAAAGCTGGCCTGCGCCAAAGTGAAAAAAACACGTATCTGAAATGTATACGGATAATAAAAGGTATTTTTGGCACCTATCAACCTGTGGTGACTACAAAATTGCTGGATTCAAATTTAACTGCAAGGTGGCTCTATCAACAAAGCTGGACTGGGCAAAAGTGAAAAAACATGTATCTGAAATGTATACGGATAATAAAAGGTATTTTTGGCACCTATCAATTCACCTGTGGTGACTACAAAATTGCTGGATTAAAATTTAACTGCAAGGTGGCTCTATCAACAAAGCTGGCCTGCGCCAAAGTGAAAAAAACACGTATCTGAAATGTATACGGATAATAAAAGGTATTTTTGGCACCTATCAATACACCTGTGGTGACTACAAAATTTCTGGATTCAAATTTAACTGCAAGGTGGCTCTATCAACAAAGCTGGCCTGCGCCAAAGTGAAAAAAAACACGTATCTGAAATGTATACGGATAATAAAAGGTATTTTTGGCACCTATCAATTCACCTGTGGTGACTACAAAATTGCTGGATTCAAATTTAACTGCAAGGTGGCTCTATCAACAAAGCTGGCCTGAGCCAAAGTGAAAAAAACACGTATCTGAAATGTATACGGATAATAAAAGGTATTTTTGGCACCTATCAATACACCTGTGGTGACTACAAAATTGCTGGATTCAAATTTAATTGCAAGGTGGCTCTATCAACAAAGCTGGCCTGCGCCAAAGTGAAAAAAAACACGTATCTGAAATGTATACGGATAATAAAAGGTATTTTTGGCACCTATCAATTCACCTGTGGTGACTACAAAATTGCTGGATTCAAATTTAACTGCAAGGTGGCTCTATCAACAAAGCTGGCCTGAGCCAAAGTGAAAAAAACACATATCTGAAATGTATACGGATAATAAAAGGTATTTTTGGCACCTATCAATACACCTGTGGTGACTACAAAATTGCTGGATTCAAATTTAACTGCAAGGTGGCTCTATCAACAAAGCTGGCCTGCGCCAAAGTGAAAAAAAACACGTATCTGAAATGTATACGGATAATAAAAGGTATTTTTGGCACCTATCAATACACCTGTGGTGACTACAAAATTGCTGGATTCAAATTTAACTGCAAGGTACCTCTATCAACAAAGCTGGACTGGGCAAAAGTGAAAAAACACGTATCTGAAATGTATACGGATAATAAAAGATATTTTTGGCACCTATCAATTCACCTGTGGTGACTACAAAATTGCTGGATTCAAATTTAACTGCAAGGTGGCTCTATCAACAAAGCTGGCCTGTGCCAAAGTGAAAAAAACACGTATCTGAAATGTATACGGATAATAAAAGGTATTTTTGGCACCTATCAACCTGTGGTGACTACAAAATTGCTGGATTCAAATTTAACTGCAAGGTGGCTCTATCAACAAAGCTGGCCTGCGCCAAAGTGAAAAAAACACGTATCTGAAAGGTATACAGATAATAAAAGGTATTTTTGGCACCTATCTACCTGTGGTGACTACAAAATTGCTGGATTCAAATTTAACTGCAAGGTGGCTCTATCAACAAAGCTGGACTGGGCAAAAGTGAAAAAGAACACCTATCTGAAATGTATACTGATAATAAAAGTGGAGTTTTGCACCTAACAAATAGACCTGCAGTTACTAGAAAAGATCTGTATCCTAATATAAGTTCAGGCTGCCCAATATCCAAGTAATATTTCAACAGAAAACTGTTAATAATAAAGCTATTGCAATGCAATGTCTACACTAAGTCTGGGTGCACAATATCCAGTATTCTTTAAAGAGCTTGTCTGTGTTCGCCCGCAGGGCCCCCCACCCGCTCCCCCCGTGACTTTACAGCGGTAGATGCTCCTTTAAAATTCTCTGCCTAACTACCTAAAATCTGCAAATCTCTGATCTAACTAAGTTCTAAGGATCACAGCTAAAAGTAGAGCTGTCTCTGTGAACAAATAGAATAATTTCGCTGAGCTGTTTGCACAGAGGCAGAGCGCACGTCCTACTCCTTTGAGATACTGACACACACTGATCATGAACAGGAAGGGCTGTTCTATGTAAAACGAGGTCATGTGATTTTTCCAGCCAATCGCAACCATACACATCCCAGCTCACCCTGCTCTATTCTGTAAGCTGATTTACTGGCCGCCAAAATGACAGGAAGCGCCGAAAATGGCGCGATATTAATAGATTATGCACAGATTTTAACCTAAATTATCGCGTGATCTAAAAAATCTGATCAACACTAAAAACGACTCATTTCACCAGACAATGCTTCTGTTCCAATGTCCTCCTCCTCCTCCAGTTCAGTCCCCACCGGACTCATGTGGCCGTAAGATGTAGTCGCCACGTCTCCAGTTCCTTGCCCAGATAGATATGTCAGCATCTGTTCCAGGACATGAAGCAGTGGAATGACGTTATTCATCCCGTAGTCCTGGCGACTGACAAATAGCATTGCCTCCTCGAATGGCCTCAGCAAACGGCAGGTGTCACGCATGAGCTGCCAATGGCTGACATCAAAGTTACACAGGGGAGTACTCCTGTCCACCTGGATCATCAAAAATCATTAATGGCCTTTCTCTGTTCATACAGTCGGTCCAACATGTGCAGGCTGGAATTCCAGCTTTGTAGGAATGGATGAAGTGCATGCACAGTTTCCTGGCCATTTTCAGAATCTTCTGAAGATCGGTGGAAGACTTCAGGAACCTTTTCACAACCAGATTAAACACGTGCCCCATGCAGGGCGCTTGGGTCATCCCTCCTCGGTGCATCACGGACACCATGTTCCTTCAATTGTCTGTCACCATGGTTCCGATTTGCAGTTGACGCGGAGAAAGCCACACATCGATTTCTTGCTGCATGACGCGGAGCAGTTCCTCCCCTGTGTGACTTCGTTCGGCGAGGCAAGCCAGGTGTAGTCGTGCGTGACACGGCTGTGCCCTACACATGTGGTATGATGGAGCAGAACTTGTGGAGGCTGAGATGGTGGTGGAGGACGAGGATGAGGTGGCGGACATTGGCGAAGGAGCAGCAGTTTGACAACGTGGAGAAGAAAGCGGCATCTCCTGTCCAAGTTGTTGGTGTGGCTGGGCACGAAGCACATTCACCTAGTGGGCCATAAAGGACATGTACTGGCCCTGACCGTAGTTACAGCTCCACATGTCCGCGTTGCCGTGCACCTGGGAACAAACCGATAAGCTCAAGGACTGGCCCACCTTCTGTTCTACATATTTATGAAGGGCTGGTACTGCCTTTTTAGAACAGAAATTACGGCTTGGAACTCTCCATCTCGGCTTGGCACAAGCCATTAGTTCTCTGAATGGTGCAGAGTCCACCATTTGGAAAGAGAGGGACTGCAGTACCAACAACTTGGACAGGAGCACGGTCAGCTGCTGCACTTTAGGATGGTTGGACGCATACTGTTGTCTCTTTGCAATTGCCTCTTTGAACGACTGCTGGCGTCATGAGTAGCAAGGAGCAGGAGCATCTGGACCGGGAGATGATGGCAAAGAGAAACAGCTCCCTTCTGCAGAGGTGGTGGAGCCTTGACTGGCTGCAAAGGCATGCGTGCCACTGGGTGCAGCTGCTGCGGCGGCGGCCGGATGGCGCCCCACCTCTGAGCCTCGTTGCTCGTCGGCCACTGGTTGGGGATGCTGCATGTGTTCGTGCAGGGCCGTGGTGCGAACGTTAGCTCCCTGGCCACGCGTCTCTGTCTGCCCACAGATTCTACATATACCCATATTCGGCTCCTCCGGTGTCTTAGCAAAGAACTGCCACACCGTCGAGTAGCTGATTTTACCGCCAACGCTCCGCACTGAGTGACTATTGCCGCCGTTGCCTCGCAGAGCCCATGTGCCGCTACTTTCTTGGACCTGCGAAGCTGGTTTTCTACCCCGTGGCCGCTTGGCTCCTAACCTCACACTACTGATACCCTGCTGACTCACGGCCACACAACCCACTTGCTGGCTGTGCCGCTGCCTGACACACAAGCTGACGCCCTCTTCTCCTGACGATGATGAAGCCCTTGCTTCACCCGGCTCCCAAGTGCGGTCGGCTACATCATCATCGATTTGTGTTTCATCGTCACTGCTGTCCTCCTCAACGGTCTTGGTATGCAGAGGCTGACCCCTCACAACATGACCTCCCATGCCACTCTCCACATCTATACTTTGCCGCCTACTGCAAGAAGCAGGGGATATTGGCCCCATTTCTTCGCTGCCAAGTAGCTGCTGACTGCCCTCCTCAAATGGTTCATCCTCGCTATAGAGTGGCGCTGAGCCCAGACCACATAGTAGATCTCTGGCTGAGTGGCGGGTTGAGGACAGGTGAGGGCCGCTGACCCGCTCTCGGGCCATGCCAACTAAGAGTTGTGTCTGACGTTTCCACCGACTCTTGCCTGGGGTTGTCAGATGTCATCTGGGAGGAAGTGGATGACCTAGTCAACCAATCAAGAACCCTTGGGTTGCTGGTCAACACACAGCCGCTAGATGACACCGGCAGTTCTGGCCTCACCGAGTGACCAATGCTGCAACGTCCCCTTGCTGTGCTGCAACCTGGGCCTGCTCCAGGAATGTTTGTGCCACTGCCACTCGCAGGTGAAGAGCCTGCCACCTCTCTGTCTGACATACTGTTTCTGACATTCTGTTTAATGAAGATATCTGTATATGATAAATACACACACTGTATTTGACTCCAAATGAACCCAGTAACACGCTTGGGTAATCCTTGGATATAAATTGCACTCCACAAATGGGCAGGAAAAATTTACTTGTATGTGCCGTTTAAAAACTCTGTGTATTTTACTAAATAGAAAAGCGCAAACAGCCTTAATTAACCTCCGGATATGAATTATGCTACAGAATTTCTTCTTTGGCAGTTAAAAAACAACATTTATTTTACTAAGTACAACTGCAGAAAAATACTTAGTTAACCCATGGATCTAAATTGCGCAAAATAAATGTGCTGCCAAAAATTACCAGCTTTGTAGCGTGTTAAAACGGCGCGTATTTTACTGACCACAACAGCAGAAAAATAATTAAGCTTCAGACATGATTTATGCTACAGGCAAAATTTCTTCTTTGGCGTTAACAAAAAACCCCTTTCTTTTACTGACTACAATATCTCAAAGACGTTTAAGTAACCCTTGGATATAAATTGCGCAAAAGAAATGAGCAACCAAAAATGAAGTGGTATTTGGATTGTAAAAACACTGTTTCTTTAACTGAATACAACAGGAACAGGCTTAGATAACCTTTGGATGTTCAATGTGCTCCAGAACTGACCAGATGGCATTAAAATATATATGCAGCTGCACTGGACGCACACTGGACTTCAATTCCAATACCCCACAAAATCAGAATTAGAACGTAAGAGAAGCAGTCCCTGAGACAAGCTGTGACAACCCCCAAAAATCGCTGTATAAAAGTGAGCTCTTTTGTGTGAGATCTCTAATACTGCAGCCGCATGTCACGGCGCTCGGCGCCGCGGCTCGCTGCGGTCGTCCCCCTGCGCTTACGGGATCCGGCGCGGGTGCCGCGGCTGCCCGCAGCCGTGGTCCTTCTGCTTTGGGGCTGGAAACCCCGTACTCACCAGTCCCCGCTTCTGTCTCCGGCTCTGACAGCCGTCGCGCGCGTGCCCGGTGCTTAATGCGCGCGCGCGACGGCTGGACTGGATTTGAAGGGCCAGCGCGCCGTAAATTGGTTATTGACGGCCGCTGGTCCTATATACGGTACACGCCCCCAGCACTCCGTGCCAGTGTGCTGGTGTGCTTACCGAGCATCTCGAGAGTATTGCTGTTCTGGCCGGATTACCCGTGTACCAGTCCGCCTGCTTACGTGTCCTGACCTTGCCTGTTTGCCGCCTGCCCTGACCGTCTGCCTGTCTCTGACCACGAACCTCTGCCGCCTGCTCTGACCTTCTGCCTGTCCCCGACTACGTCTCTGGATTACGTCTTTGCATCACGCTGTACCCCGGCCGCCATCGCAAACAAGTCACATCAGGGGTAACAACCTGGTAGCCTTACGCCACAGCAGGTCCATCCCGCTTTGCGGCGGGCTCTGGTGAAAACCGGTGGCTACTTAGACTCCGTTCCCTGGCGTGGCTTAGCTATCATCGCTTGCGTTGGCCCAGCGAATCCACTCCTGCGTTACACTGCAGCAGCTACAACACGGCAAAGAGAGAGGAGTGTGAGCTGCCAGCGTCGCGCCCGGACTTATATAGTGCGGTGACGTCACAGAATCCCGCCGATCTCTGATTGGCTTCATTTCTGTACATGTCATGCAGGCTATGCCCTTCTTCCTCCCAGAGTGCTTTGCCCCATGTAACGCCATGTGCTTGCAGCCATTTTATCAATTAAAAATACGCTTCGTTCCCACGAATCACCCCAAACTTCGACTTCATTCAGAATCAAAGTTTTCCTGAAATTCTAAACGAATTCCACTTCGTTAGAATCAATTCGCCCATCTCTAGTCTGGATACATTTCTAGATGTAATAATATAACTAGTTATAGTGACTGGGATTCTGGAGAAGGGTTTGGATACATTTCTAGATGTAACAATATAACAAGTTATAGTGACCAGGATTCTGGAGAAGGGTCTGGATACATTTCTAGATGTAATAATATAACAAGTTATAGTGACCAGGATTCTGGAGAAGGGTCTGGATACATTTCTAGATGGAATAATATAACAAGCTGTAGTGACCAGGATTCTTGAGAAGGGTCTGGATACATTTCTAGATGGAAGACTATAACAAGTTATAGTGACCAGTATTCTGGTGAAGGGTCTGGATACATTTCTAGATGGAATAATATAACATCTCTCATAAACGTCTTAGCATTTGTCTGTCTTTCTGTCTATATATTCAGATTTTTCTTTATGCTCTACCTATTCAATAAATATTGATTTAAATACATACTTGTATCTATTTCATAAAAATCTATCTGAATATTTAAATATATAGCTATCTTCATAATGAAAACAGAAATTAAGTAGCACTTTGGGAGAAAAATAATTGGGTGCCAGCATAACAATAAGATCATGGTAAAAGGTAGGGAAAAGTAAAAGTAGGAAAAGAAAATCAGCTTTTACCGAAAAAAAAGAGATGTGCTCGTCTGACAAACTGGAAAAAGAACACTACTTTTTTCATTCTTTTTAAAATAAAAACTCTTTACAGAATTACACTTTTTTATCTGTTTTATATTTTTATTTACGGTATTTTTTTTACCTAGCTCTCCATGTAAAGCACTGATCAGTTTTCTGGTGCCTGAACTTACATTTAGTTGTATGGAGTTGAGATGCTCCTGTAATCTTGTCGCTTTTTATATATTGATATGCTACTACAATATCCAGCAGCGGTTCTGTTATTAGCTTCTGTGTGTCTACAGTTATCTATCTATCTATCTATCTATCTATCTATCTATCTATCTATCTATCTCATATCTATCTATCTATCTATCTATCTATCTATCTATCTATCTCATATCTATCTATCTATCTATCTATCTATCTATCTCATATCTATCTATCTCATATCTATCTATCTATCTCATATCTATCTATCTATCTATCTATCTATCTATCTATCTATCTATCTAATATCTATCTCCTATCTATCTATCTATCTATCTATCTATCTATCTATCTATCTATCTATCTATCTCATATCTATCTATCTCATATCTATCTATCTATCTATCTATCTCATATCTATCTATCTCATATCTATCTATCTATCTATCTATCTATCTATATATCTATCTATCTCATAAATATCTATCTGAATATCTAAATATCCAGCTATGTAGATAATGAAAACAAGTAGCCCTTTGGACAAAAATAATCAGGTGCCAGCACAAAAATGACGTAGGGAAAAGTAAAAATAGGCATTTACCGAAAAAAAAAAAAAAAAGGGAAAAAGAGTGAAAGGAACAATTGTTCTGTATTACAATTGTCAGACAGGCGATGTTTCAGCTCAGACAATAAGACTTTTTGCTCAGTATACAACCCGAAACATTGTCTAACAAATTGGAAAAAAGAACACGTGTTTCTTTGTTTTGTTTTTTAAATCTCTTTACACAGTTACGTTTTTTTCTGTTTTCTGTTTTTTTTTTTTTTTTTTTTTTCAGGGCGTTCCATGTAAAGCACTGATCAGTTTTCTGGTGCCTGCACTTACATTTAGTTGAGATGCTCCTGTAATCTTGTCTTTTTTATGTATTGGTATGCTATTACAATATCCAGTAGCGGTTCTGTTATTAGCTTCTGTATGTCTAAAGTATATCTATTTATTTGTCCCCCATAAATATCTATTACTAAACATAGTAGTATATCTATAGCAGTATAGCAGTACCTATCTATCTCTCATAAATGTCTTTCTATATGTCTATATCTCATAAAAATCTATCTGAAAATCTATCTCATATCTATCTATCTATCTATCTATCTATCTATCTATCTATCTATCTATCTATCTCATATTTATCTATCTCATATTTATCTATCTATATATCTATCTCATATCTATCTATCTATCTATCTGTCTCCTATCTATCTCATATCTATCTATCCATCTATCTATCTATCTATCTATCTATCTATCTATCTATCTATCTATCTCATATTTATCTATCTCATATGTATCTATCTATTTATATATCTCATATCTATCTATCTATCTATCTATCTATCTATCTATCTATCTATCTATCTATCTATCTCCTATCTATCTATCTATCTATCTATCTATCTATCTAGCTATCTATCTATCTATCTATCTATCTATCTATCTATCTATCTATCTATCTATCTATCTATCTCATACTATCCCCATTCAAACTATCTATCTATTATCTCTATCTTCTATCCCATATCTATCTATCTATCTACTTTTCATCTTTTCAAACTATCTATTTTCTATCTAGTTAATAAAAAAAAAGAAACAGAAAAGGGTGCAAAATTTTTTTGAATTATTTTGTACGGGGGTTTTTACGAAAAAAAATACAATTTTTGCCCCTCCTCATGTTTGCTTTAAAAACCCAAAGGGGCACAACTCTCATACACATAAATGCCATTTTGGGAGCTCAAAAACCTGGGCACTCCGCATCCCCTTTAAATTGTAATTAAGAAAACCCATATTTAGGAACGGTCAGCCATTGTAATAATCTTTTTCCTGACATTTGTTTTTTTTTGCAAATTCCCATTCGGGGGTTTTTGCAAACCCGATGATCAACCCTTGAAAAAACACAAAAACCCAAAGTTTTTTTTGCTCATTTAAAAGGAACATTTTGCACTAGATAAAAAGGTCATATATTTAATACACAAAATACAAATTAAAACCCACATTTAATGATTTCAAAATATGTTTTTTATTCTAAAAGGATGAAAAAATTTTGATTTTTAAATCAAAATGTACATAACCCCAAAAAGGGAATGAGAGATACGGGGTTCACCGTGTGCTCCATTTTTGTACAAATCTGATCTGTGCCCTAACGAAATTGGGGATTAATAATTGAAATTTAAGGTTTTAAAGGGCCAATTTGATGCACTGTCAGCATTTTCAATTGAGTAATAATTTAAGAGGGGCGAATTTTCTAAAAAATTGGGGTTGGGCCCCACTTCGCCAATTTTCCACAAAATTCTTTTCGGCCCCAAATTTAAACTTGGGAAACGAATCACGTTAAAAAACAGCTATTTCCAGCGGGGCCCAGAGCCTGCGGGGTGCGTAAACGTTGTGCCATCTTAAATATGCAGAGGGAGCTTGGTTTGGTTTTCATACAATGTTTTTGTTTTAGTATGACACGCACATGACTGCCGCCGCCTTAGAATCGTTTTCACTAAAAAAAGGGCCGGGGGCACTTATGGGGGAAAAACCTGACCAAAAAACTAAAAGGGGAAAGGGAGCCTAAATTAAAGTCATGGCAGAAAAAGCGGGAAAAAAACAAACTGGGGAAGCTCGGGTGGAAAACATTAGTGACAGAGTGTGGAGGTGACGGGGGCCGCCCACAGCAGCATGGGTCAGACAGGGGCCCACAATGACATTCGGAAGTGGCAAAACAGTACCACCGCAAGTGGCACAATGACACAGTGGGGAGGTCCGGGGGCACCCAGCATAGGTCAGGAAAGGGGGAAACAATGAAAAATTTTCTGGAGCTGGCAAAAAAGGATTTAGGCCAAAGAGGGGTTTACAATGACACAGTTTGGGGGGAAAGGCAGGAGCAACAGAAACCCAGCTTTGGGTCAGACAGGGGCCAAAAAGGGGGGGGGGGAGGGGGGGGAAGGGCATAAAATAAAAGGGGAGGGGGGAAAGGGGGGGGGGGGGGGGGGGTTGGTTTTTGGGGGTTTTTTTTTTTTGGGGGGAAAAAAAGTATAGGAATGTTTTGGAGGGGGGAAGGAAATGGGGTTTAAGAAAATAAATAAAGAATTTGGATAAGAAGGGGTTAAGGGGATAGATAAAAGGGTAGAGAGGGGCACAAAAACATTCAGCGGTGGAAAATGTTTGGGCCCCAAGGGGGAAATTGAAGGGAAGGCACGGCGCAGCAGCTTGAGGTCAGGCAGTGGCACAATGAAAAGGGGGGGAGGGTTTGACGGGAGCAACAGAAAGGATTTTAAGAGAGTGGAACAATAAACTTCTGGGGGTGGCAAAACAACCAGGCCGCAAAAGGGGCACAATACACAGTGGGGGATGTCACGGAAACGCAACAGCAGCAGCAGCATGACACATAAGTGGCAAAATAAACAGAGTGTTGGGGTGGGGGGCCCAATACCATTCCCTGTAAAAGGGTGGTAGGGAAAAGATGGAAAACTATCAGCAATTTGGGGCCCATAGGGGGGTTGGGGGCATCAAAATTTAGGGGGCCTGAGGGCAGGTATTTTCCCCCCCCCCAGACTGACACCTAAGGCATTGGTGTGGAAATCCGGGCCGATCCCCCCTGATTCATCTTGAAAAAAGGGTCATTCGTTCAACATTTCCCGTGGACAAAGGGGGTTTTCCCCTTTGGGGTAACGTTTGGCCCCCCCGCACGAACACCCCCCTTTTATGCCACACTACTGGCCGGGCGGGAAACAGCTTCTCCACTGCAAACTCGACAATTTTGGGCCACACATCCTTTTTGGGCCCTGCCCAGAAAGCCCAGGGGATTTTTCAAACCCTGGGGGGGCAGAGTGCTGCCCCAAGGGGGGCCCAAAACCCTGTTGGTTCGGGGAAATTTTCCATGTCCGCGGTTTGCTGCTGCGGGTGACTGCCCCCCCTCACGGGCGGGTGAAGGAAGCTGCTAAATTAGTGCCCTCCAGATTTTAGGTTACTGTGAGGGGAGCTGGTACGGGGTTTTTTTCCCAAAAACCCCCCCCCCCCTTTCCCCCCAGAAAGCCGCCATTAGTACGTGAGCGCTGGGAACCCCCCCGCAGACCGTCAGGGGAGGGACGATGCCGCACTTTTGGGCAGGGGCCAACTGTTTACGGGGGGTTTTCCCTATAGAATTTGAGTTTTGTTTTTCCCTCTCAATACGGGGAAAAAAAGGCTCCCCCTTTTTTGGCCCGGGTACGAGGGTCCAATAGGGTGGAGACCCCCAAAAAGTAAACCCCCTGCCATGTTTGACTTTTTGGGCTGCCCACTAGCCGGGCAAAAAGCATGCTGCGGGAAAATTTTGAAACAAGTGCCCCGGGGGGCTCCCGCCTCCTTTTTCCACGGGTTAACTGCCAGGGTGCGGGAAAAGTCATCTCCCCTCGTCTTCCTCATCCCCATCCACCCCTCCATTTTGCCCTCCCTCCCCTCCTTGTACCTGGGTAAAAAATCCCTTTTTTTCACCAACAATCCCTTCGCTCCCAATGTCCTCCTCCTCCTCCTCCTCCTTTTTCAGTCCCCCCCCGGACTCATGTGGCCACGAGATTACCCGCCACATCTCCGGGTCCCCTCCCAGAAAAGTTTTTTTCAGCATCTTTTTCCAGGACTTTGAAGCAGGGGGAATAACATTATTCTTTCCCGTAGTCCTGGATGACAAAAAACCCGGGGTTGGCCCCTCGAAGGGCCTCAACAAACGGCAGTTGAAACCAAAAGCTCCACTGGCTGACATCAAATTTAAACACAGGGGAGTACTTTCGGTCTGCCTGGATCATCAAAAAATCGTTAATGGCCTTTCTCTTTTCCCATAAAGTCGCCAACATTGCGGGCGGGAATCCACGGGGGGAAAACCCACGCAAAACAAGCGTTTTGGGGGGAGGCCGTTTGCCGCGGCAACTCGAGGAGGGTTTCCGGTTTTTGAAAACGAATGGATAAAGTGCATGCACGGGTTTCCGGGCCAAATTTTCAAAATGTTCTAAAAGATCGGGGGGAAGATTTAAAGGAAACCCTTTTTTAAAAAACCCAGTTTGGGAACACGGCCCCAAAGCAGGGCGCAGGACCATCCCCCCCCCGGGTGCAGCCGGACCCCAAATTTTCCCCTCCCTTTTGTCCGTCACCAGGGTTTTCCCGATTTGCAGTTGGCGGGGAAAACCCCACACATCGATTTCTTGCTGCATGACGGGGGAGCAGTTCCTCCCCTGTGTGACTTCGTTCGCCGAGGCAAGAAAGGGTAGAACTGCTTGACACCGCGTCCCCCTACACATGGGGTAGATGGGGGGCGTACTTGTGGGGGGCCCTGGTGGGGGTGGGGGAAAAGGAGGAGGAGGCGGACATTGGGGGCAGGAGAGCATTTTTTGGGGGAAAAAACTTTTTTGGGGGGGAGAAAGGCGGCGTCCCCCTGTCCAAGTTTTTTGGTGTGCCGGGGCAGGGAAGCAAAATTCCCCCAGGGGGCCGAAAAAGGAACATGTCGGGCCCCCTGACCGTAGTTACAGCTCCAGACTTCCGCGCGGGCCGGGTCCCCTTGGAAAAAACCCCGATAACCCCAAAGGGACTGACCCACTTTCTTTTTCTACTTTAATTTTAAATGCTGGTACTGCCTTTTGGGAAAAAAAATTTACGGCTTGGAACTCTCCATCCCCGGTTTGGGCAAAAGCCATTAGTTCTCTGAAGGGTTGCAGATCCCCCCATTTGGGGAAAGGGGAGGACTCCCAGAAAACCAAAAAAATTTGGACGGGAGCCGGCCCCCCCCTGCTCCCACCAAAAAAAAATTTTTGGACGCAAACGGTTTCTCTTTACAATCCCCCTCTCTAAAACGCTGCGGGCGCCATGGGGTACGGGGAAACCGGGGAAGAAATTTTGGCCCGGGGAGGGATTAAAAGAAAACAGTTTCCCTTCCCGCGGGAGGGGTGGACCCCTTGACTGGGCAAAAATTGGAAAATGCGTGCCACGGCCGCCTTGTCTGTTTGGCAGCGGCAGGTGGACCACCACATTGACCACGTTTTTTCCCAGGCCCCCGGGATGGTGACCTGAAATGGTTAAACGCAGGGCCTTTGGCCAACGTTGGGCTCCCTGGCCACGCTTCACTTTCGCCCACAATTCTACATAACCCAAAATTGGGCCTCCCCCGGGTGTCTTAGAAAAGGGAACTGCCAAAACCGCCGAGTAGTGTTTTTTCCCGGGCCAACGCTCCGCACTGATTGACTACTCCCCGCCGGCCCCCGGGGCCTTCGTTTAGCCCCTGTGCCGCTACTGTCTTGGCCCTTTGCAACGGGTTTTCTACCCCGGGGCCCGTTGGTTTCCCCAAACCTCACACTGCTGTTTACCCCCTGACTCACGGCCAAAACAAAAAAATTTTTGCGGGCTGCGCCGCTGCCTGACCGAAAGGGGTTTTGACGCCCCTTTTTTCCTCCTACGTTTATGAACCCCTTTTCCCTTCACCCGCTCCCAATGCGGTCGGCTACATCATCATCTATTTGTTTTTCCAATCCACAAACTGTCCCCTCCCCCCGGTTTTGGTAAGCTAGGCTGACCTCTCACCACATGACCTCCCATGCCACTCTCCACATCTATACTTTTCCCGCCTACTGAAAGAAGCGGGAATTTGGGCCCCCTTTTTCTTCGCTGCCAAATGCTGCGGGCTGCCCTCCCAAATTGTTCATCCTCCCCCATATAGTGCCCGAGCCCCCGACCACATAGTAATCCCTGGGTGAGGGAACCGGATGGGACAGAGGCGGGGTGAGGGCAGGGGAGGGCCCCTACCCCCCTCCCCGGGCCATGGGCCCAAATAAAATGTTTGTCTGAGGTTCCCACCCCCCCACTCTTTGGGGGGGTTTGAGATTTTCATCTGGGGGGGAAGAGGATGACCTAGCAACCCCAAACAAAACCCTTGGGTTTTTCTGAACAACACACGGCCCCCTAGATTTACAGCGGCATTGTGGCCTCACCGAGTGAACCCCGCGGGGACGTTTCCCCCTTTTGTGCTGCACCTGGGGCCCTTTCAGAAATGTTTTGGGCCACGGGCCCCTCGCAGTTGCAGACCGGGAAACCCCTCCCCGTCTGAAAATACTGTTTTTTTCAAAAAGTACAACAAATGTTTTTTTATTTAAGCTATCTGTATATGATAAATATACCCCCCTGTTTTTGACCCCCAAATGAACCCAGTAACAAGCTTGGGTAACCCTTGGAAAATTTTAAAATTGGGGCTCCACAAATGGCCAGGGAAAAATTTACTTTGTATGTGTCGTTTTCAAACAAATGTGGGGTTTTTTCTAAATGTAAAAGCCCCAAACAGGGGTTAATTAAACCTTTGCTTGTGAATTAAAGCTAAAAAGAAAAAAGTAATATTTCGGTGTTGAAAAAGACGGTTATTTTTGTCACACAGGGAGCAAAAAAAACCTTATTTTAAACCCCCGGATGTTTTTGCGCAAAAAAGAAAATTTACCACCACAAACTAGTAGCTTTTTAGCTGTTTCAAAAGGTGTATTTTCTACGCCCACAACAAAAGATTAAATTGGGAATTAACTTTTTTCTTGTGATTAGGCCCACCAAAAAAAATATATATATTTGGGGTTGAAAAAGACGGTTTTTTTTTGTCAGCACAGGGAGCAAAACAAAAGCTTTAAATTTAAACCCCCGGATGGGAAAAAGCGCAATAGAATTGAGCCAAAACCCCAAACTAGTAACTTTTTTAGCGTATTACAATGGCTATTTTCTACCAACACAACAAGAGATAAAATTGTAATTTAAACCCTTTCTTGTAAAAAGGCAAACCAAAAAAAAAATTTTATATTTGGCGTTTTAAAAAGAAATTTTTTTTTTTTGTCAGCCCCCCCCACAAAACAACGCTTAATTAACCCTGGAGGTTTAAATTTCGCAAAAGAATTTGGGCCCCCCACCCCAAACCCATTTGTTTGTAGCTGTTACAATGGCGAAATTTTTTACGCCACACAACAAAAATTTAAAAATTTTTAATTTAACCCCTTTCTTGGGGAAAATTGGCTACCAAAAAAAAAAATATATATTTGGGGGTGTAAAAGTCGGTTTATTTTTGTCGGCACACCAGCAAAACAACGCTTAATTAACCCCGGATGTAAAAATTTCGCAATAGAAATTAGCCCCCCACAAACTAGTAGCTTTTGTAAACGTGTTACAAAAGGGGTATTTTCTACGCCCACACAACAAGAGAAAAAATTGGGAATTAAACCCTTTTCTTGTGAATTGGGGGGCCCACCAAAAAAAAATAATATATTTGGCGTTGAAAAAGAACCGGGGTTTTTTTTTTGTCAGCCCAAACAGCAAAACAAAGCTTAAAAAAACCCCCGGATGTAAAATTTCGCAATAGAATTTTAAACCCCACAAACAGTAGTTTGGAGCGTGTTAAAAATGGTTTTTTTCTAAAGCCCACAAAAACCCAAAGTAAAATTGTAATTAACCCTTTTGCTTGAGAAAATTTGGCTACCAAAAAAAAATATTATATTTGGGTTTTAAAAAGAACGGTTTTTTTTTTTGTCAGCACACCAGCAAAAAAACGCTTTTTAATTTTAACCCCTTTGGGTGTAAATTGCGAAAAAATTGAGCCACCACAAACTAGTACTTTGTAGCGGTTACAATGGCGTATTTTCTACCCACAAACAAGAAAATAAAATTGTTTAAATTTAACCATTTTCTTGTGAATTAGGCAACCAAAAAAAAAAAAAATAATTTGGCTTAAAAAAAACGGTTTTTTTTTTGTCAGCCCCACCAGCAAAACAACGCTTAAATTTAAACCCCCGGAAGTAAATTGCGCAATAGAAAATTTTTTAGCCACCCAAAAATAGTACTTTTGCGTGTTACAATGGTGTATTTTTTTACCCACACAACAAGAGATAAAATTTTAATTTAAAACCTTTTCTTTGAATTAGGCTACCAAAAAAAATTTTTATATTTGGCTTAAAAAAAGGGTTTTTTTTTTTCAGCACACCAGCCCAAAAAAACGCTTAAATTTAAACCCCGGGTGTAAATTGCGCAATAGAATGGAGCAGATTTTCCCAAAAAAGAAAAATTTTTTATTTGTATAGTTAAAAAAAAGCTTTTTCTTTAAATGAATAAAAAAAGAAATGGGGTTAGATCCCACTTGGAATTAAGTATATGCAGCTGCAGTGGACGCACAAAGGATTTCAGAACCCATACCCCCAAAAAACAGAAATAGAACATTCAGAGAAAAGTTCCCCCCTGAACAAACTGAAACCAAACCCCCCAAAAATCGCTGTGTTTAAAAAACAAATTCTTCAGAAAAACGCTATCCCCCCAGGGAAACACCTTCCCTATCAGTACAGTGAGAGGGGTGGGGAGCTCCCAGCGGCCCCCCGGTCTTATATAGTGCGTGACTCACAGAATCCCCCCCCGGTCCCTGATTGGCTTCATCTCTGCCCATTCTTTCAGGGGTATTTCCCTTTTTTCCTTTTCCCCGAGTGCTTTGGCCCCCCTGAACGCCATGTTCTCGCCCGCCCCAAAAATTTTAAACAATGAAAAGCACACTTTTGTTTCCCCGAATCCCCCCCAAAGTTCGATTTTTGTTACAACCGAATTTTTTCCCGAAAATTTTAAAAAGAATTCCCCCCTTCGTTAAGGGGAAAAGGGGGGGGGGTTTTCGCCCATCTCTTTAAAAACGTTTCGTTTTTGATTTGGTCCCAAAATGTCCCTCCCCATAAGATTTTGGCTTATCGTGATTTGGGTTAAAAAGTGAAATCATCTCAACACCTAACCATTATAAAAAGAGCTTTGGAGGATTAAAAAATTTTTTTCTTAAACCCGATGTGATTAAGAAACCGTGTAAAACTGTTTCTTTTTTTTTTCGATCGTGGAAAAAGGTTTATCTTTAAAGGCAAAAGCCCGCCGCAACATCCCACTTTCCCCCGTTTGAAGAAAAGTCTCGTGGTGAAAAAGGGGTACAGTCCAAATAAAAAACCGGGCAGTACGCTCAAAGGGATAGTGAGGGCCCTGCCATTGGGGCCCGGATCAAATGGTAGGTTTTAAATTTTTTTTTAAAAATTAAAAAAAAACACCGGCACTTCATCAAAAATTAAACAACAAAAATTTTAAAAGTTAAAAAAAAAAAAAAAAAAAAATAAAAAAAAAAATTTATTGAATTCATATCCATAAAGACTGCTCAAATAAATTCAAAGTTCTAAAAAAAAAAAGAAAGAAATGTACTGGATATACAAATTGAAAACCATACAACCAAAAGGTTTGAATGAGATAGAGTGTAGAATTCGTCTACTAACCATACTTTATTCATACTTTATTCATTCAAATATTAAATGGAGCAGCTTTATTCCCCTCCCTTATTTTCAATTATTGTTACACTGCTAGTTTTTACTCCAGTAATAATTGTATCCTATTTCTGCAACAAAACATTACATAAGTAAATAACAAGATATGGTTACAAAGTTTATAATCTTTTAGGCTATCTATTTTAGCTATTGGGTATTTATAAGATGCTCAATATATTAATATTGTTTTTATTACAGAATTACCTTGTAACAGTTTATATATACTAAAATTAGAGTCGTTACTCATTTAAGTTTTTTTTATTTTATTGTTAAATTCCATAGATATTATTTAGATCATGTAATAGCATTAACACATTTATAGCTTTTGTCCTCAACATCTGGTTAATAAGAGTCAGCCAATTGTATTATTCAGTGATTAAGCATTGTGCATCATATTACAATTTAAATAGACATCGGTGCAACACACCGACATGAGTTAATACTAAATGTACGAACCAACCTCCGCCCGGAAAACTGTCAATCTTCATTTAGGTTTGACAACTGAGACACCCAACCGGACGGATCTTCGCTCGAAAGAATGCACATCCTATTGTTTTGGACTGACACTCGTTTTATCCAATTGCAAACCAGAACTTCGTTTAAATTATCTCTGTTTCCCTGTGGACAGTGTACCCCTGATGAAGCGCCGGTTCTGGCGCGAAACGCGTAGGGATTTGAATTGTTTTTAAACAGAGGAGGTGAGATTCTTCCCTCCATAAGTTTAATAAACCGTTTTCCAATATATTTAGCGTGGAGTAAATCCTAGAGTCTAAGCCTCATGAGCGCCACACGTCCTCTTTTTCCTTTGACCGGGATCGTATATCTATCTATCTGTCAATCTATCTATCTATCTCATATCTCTCTCCTATCTATCTATATATCTATCTATCTATCTATCTCATATCCTTCTATCTATCTATCTATCTATCTATCTATCTATCTCATATCGATCTATCTATCTATCTCATATCTATCTATCTATCTATCTATCTCATATCGATCTATCTATCTCATATCTATCTATCTATATCATAAATACATATCTGAAAATCTAAATATCCAGCTATCTAGATAATGAAAACAGAAACCAAGTAGCAGTTTGTGATAAAAAATAATCGGGTCCATCACAATAATAACGATGTTTCAGCACACACACTAAGCCCTTTTGCTCAGTATATAACCCAAAACATTGCCCGTCTGACAAATTTTTTTCTTATTTTTTTTAAATTTTCAAAACCTCTTTACACAGTTAGGCTTTTCTGTTATACATAAACATATTTTTTATCTAGCGCTCCCTGTAAAGCACTGATCAGTTTTCCGCTGCTTGTACTTACAGTTAGTTGTATTGAGTTGAGATGCGCCTGTAATCTTGTCCTTTTTTATGACTTGGTATGCTATTACAATATCCAGCAGCAGTTCTGTTCGAGGAGATCGAGAGTCCAATGAGTCAAGGGTGGATGAGAACAACATAAGTAGAAGTTGGCAGAATAAGACAGATATAAGTTGGCAGATGAACATGAATGTTAATCGGCAATAATTAATGCATGTATTTAGCAATCACTCTTTGATAGCTCCAGGGAAACAGGGCCTGTACATCAACTGTGCTTAAAGGGGTATCATCACCGCATTGATTAGCTTTAAAAATGTAGGCAAGGGTAAATTAAGATGTAACAGGGATGTAGTAGATTTACTAGACCACCACAAGTGGTGGTATAAGCCCTGTCAGGGAGCGGTGTCTATGGAGCCTCCTGGTCTTCGTCAAAGCCCGCCGCAAGGTTGGTTGATCTTGTGTGGCGGGAGACTCTCAGGTTGCCACCCCCGATGCCCCTTGCTTGTGGCGGTGGCCGGGGTGCAGGGTGGCACAGAATCGGTAGGCAGGTGCGTAGTTGGGGGTCGGTCCCAAATTCAGGGCAGACAACAGGCAACATGGTCAGAATAAACAGGGAGGTAGGTCTGGTTCACGGAATATCAAGATAAGCATAAACTCTCACTCCAGCAACACCTAAACAACACCAATAATCTGGCAGAGTGGTCAGGAGGTGTATACAAGATATAGGGTCAACGACCAGCAGTTACCCAATTACCAGTGCAGTGGATCTTTAAATTTCATAGAGCTGTCACATGATCTAAGGAGTGGGCATGAGCACCGGCACACACAATAGGAGCATAGAGAAGCAGAAGCGTGGAGAGGTAAGTATATTGTGGCAGGTAGCGGGGACACAAGCTCATCCGTGGTCTGGCATGGGGGGCCGCGGCGTGACTTGTGATGGTCTCCCTCCTTTAGGCCTCCCCTCTTTTTGGCCTGGTGGAATTTAGCAGCAAGATCAGGGGAATGGAGATTAGTTTCTGGCTCCCAGGAGCACTCTTTGTACCCGGACCCTTTCCCCTCATGAACTTCTCGGCCAGAATTTCCTCAACTTCAAAGAAATTGCCAGCATCTGCACCAGGAGACAGGGTTACAGTCCTTTGGGAAAAGCAGTTGAGGAGTAGTGGCTTTAGGAGGGAGACAAATAAAAGCGTACAAGTCTTAACTGGTATTGTTTACTCGGGAAGAGTTGGTGCGGAGACTTCTACTTGCATCATATAATTGCATGGACTCTGCTGATGCCGTGCTCCCGAGAGTTAAATGAACATTGGAAATTGGGTGATCTGATTGCCACTGTTGTGGCTTTCTTGTTTTTTCTGGAGACATGAAAGTAGTTCGTAATGCGCATGGATAGTGGGAAGTGGAGCTTGTTGGCCACCGAATGGATGCATTGAAAAGGCTTGGGAACCATGGACCCAGCTTAAGGCTTCAAATGAACAAACGTTGTCGAAAGCCAGACTGTAAGGAACTGTCAGGGCACACACAGAGACAAAGGAGACGACACTGGTCCCAACCTCTGTCCCTGCCTTTTGGGGAACCTGACTCCTTACCAGGTCGGCCCCAACCAGAAGATTGATGACTGCTCTGCGTAAGTGGAACACAGACGAAGACAAACAAACAAGGAACAAACAAGCGAAGTCGGGCAGGCCAGGTCAGTAACAAACAGGCAGTGCAGCACAAAACGTGAGACAAAAGAATAACCAGGAACCAAGCAAGAGTCAGAGAGCAAGAAAGTCAAATGAGAATGCAGGCAAACTTTAGGGAACTGAACCATATAGCAGGCACAGGTGACAGGTAAAGGCATCCTTAAATAGGGAACCAGAGAACACAGAACAGAGGTGATTGGTGGAAAGAACACAAAACCAGATAAGGAAACAAGACTGTCAATCAAAGAGGAAAACCGATTAACTAGGAATCAATTAACATGCAGGCCAGAAATCAACTAACATACAGGGAAAGAAGGACCAGTTCACACTGGTGAATAAGAATACAAGGTATAAAAAAAAAAAAAAAGAATACAAGGTATTACATTAACAACCATGGTTTATGTCGTACCGGCTGTGGCCGGCGACCGGAGCCAAAAGCCGGGGGTGTGTCAGGCACAATTATGACACAGACTTTATCTCCCCGGTCTTTATATCCAGGGGGTCTTTGTTTCTTGTCGGCCTGCATCTTGGTGCATGTGGACGCTTGTTGTAAGGACTGATGGGTCTCTTGCCAGAGAGCCATGAAGTCCCGGATTTAAGTAACCACAGTGGGGACATCGGACAATGGCAGAGGTGGACGAAGATGCTGGCTGTAGGCAATGTAGAACAGAGATGCTCCAGAATCCAGATGATTATATGAGAATTCGGTCAAGGGAAGGAGTTCGGCCCAGTTATCTTATTGGGCTAAGAAAAAGTGGTGTAGTTAGTTCCTTAGGACCTGATTCACCCTTTCGAGTTCCCCATTAGTTTGTGGGTGGTACAGGGAGAAAAAGTCCAACTGAACTTGGATGTAGGAACAAGACCTCGCCAGAAGACACCAATTGGACTCCTAGGTTGGAGACAATATGAAGAGAAAGTCTATGCAGGTGAAATATATGTTGGAAGAAGTGGTTGGCAAGTTGGGTTGCTGTGGGTAGACCAGATAGAGGCATGAAATGAGACATCTTCAACTAACCATCAGTAACCACCCAAATAACTGTATTGTTAGAGGAGGGTGTTAGGTCCGTAATGAAATCCATAGCAAGATGGGTCCAGGACTTTTCCGGAATGGGCAAAAGTTGGAGCAGGCCGACTGGTTTGAGACGAGAAGTCTGGGCACAGTATACTACAAAGTCTTTGACATGAACAAAATTAGGCCACCAATAATGTTGAGATATAAGTAATAAAGATTTTTGGATTCCGGATGCCCAGCAAGTAAAGAACAATGTCCCCACTTCAAGATTCTCTTCCCTAAGGCAGGACATACAAAGGTTCTCCCCAGAGGGACACGTTGGAGATCAGTGAGAGCTGCAGTAATCAGACGCTCCAGAGGGCCGATATGCTGAGGTGCAGAGTCAAAGCCAACAGTATCAGAAACAAGAGAGAGAGCATCAGCCTTGATATTCTTGTCCGCCGGTCTGAAGTGTAACATGAAGTCAAAGCGAGAGAAGAAAAAGGACCATCTGTCTTGCCCGGATTCAACCGCTGCGCTGTCTGAAGGTACAGGAGAATCTTATGATCCAATTATATGTTAACCAGATGACGAGCCCCTTTCCAGTAGGTGGCACCATTTTCCAAAGCCAACTTAATGGCCAGCAACTCTTGATCTCGTGTGGTATAATTTCAGCAAGGGAAAAAGACTTTGAAAAGAAACCACAGGTGATGGTTCTGCTCTTCTGAGCTTTCTGTGTAAGGTCCGTTCCAGCTCCCACAAGATGAGGTGTCAACCTCAAGGAAGGGTTTTTCTGGATCCGGATGAGAAAAGATAGGTGCTAAGATATGCAGACTTTAGACGGGAAAACATTTCTTCTGCTTCTGGCGACCAGAGTTTGAGGTCACCATTCTTCTTGAAAGCTATGTCTAAGAATCTGTGGGAGGACTCGAAATGTGTAAGATGCGTGTGAACTTTCCAGCGCTATGTTTTTAAACTTCTTTTGATACTAATGGGATGAATTAAATAAATAAAGTCTATTGTCTATTATGAATTTTTAAACACCGAAGCACCACTATGGGTGCCACAATGGTTGAGATGTGAGAAATGAACTGCTGATAGTAGTTCTCAAAGCCCAATAAGTGTTGTATGGCCCAAAGCCCAACTAGTCGAGGCTATTATACGACAGGAGGACATCAATTTGGCAGGATCT
This sequence comes from Phyllomedusa bahiana, assembly GCA_025379985.1. Taxonomy (NCBI): domain Eukaryota; kingdom Metazoa; phylum Chordata; class Amphibia; order Anura; family Hylidae; genus Phyllomedusa; species Phyllomedusa bahiana. The sequence goes on from JAODAL010022977.1 coordinate 50,468, forward strand.
ATTTGTAGACCCTTGTCAGAGACAATGTACCCAAGGAAGGGTAGACTGGACTTTTCAAAGATGAACTTTTCAAGTTTGGCGTAGAGATAATTGCTACATAAGCATCTTAGAATTTGGCGGACATGGCCCTGGTGGGTTTCAAGTTTGAACGAGAAGATCAAGATCTCATGAAGATAAATGAGGACACAAAGTTATATACAGGCTCTAAAGATCTCATTGACAAAGTCCTGGAAGATAGCAGGAGCATTGCATATGCTGAACAAAATCACTAGATACTCCATGTCCATCATGCGTATTGAAGACATCCTTCCATTCACGGCCTTCAAGGATAAGGATCAGGTTGTAGGCTCCACGCTGTTCAAGTTAAATGAAGATTGGCAGACGATCAAAGAGTTCGGGGACCAGGGTTAACAGATTACCCGGTAATCAATGCAAAGGCGAAGAGAACTGTATTTCTTTTCTACGAAGAAACTGCACTGGCTGGAGAGGAGGATTTTCAGATGAAGCCTTTCCGTAGGTTCTTCTCAAAATAGGTCTACGTAGCCTGGGTCTCGGGCACCAACAGAGAATAGACTCTACCCCATGGAGCGGTTGTACCTGACAGGAGGTATGGGACAGTCGTAAGTCCAATGTGGCGGAAGAGTCTCTGCTTGTTTTTCACAGAAAACATCTGCAAATTCTTGGTAGAGAGTAGGTAGATCCAGCAGAATAATGGAAGGTGTCAGTGGAGAAGTGGTACACACCAGGCAAAGTGCCATTAGACAGTGCACATGGCAGACTGATCCCCAATGTGTAACTTCTCCCGTTTGCCAGTTGAGCATAGGAGCATGGCATTGCAGCCACGAAAGCCCTAGAAGCTCAGGCTCCGGTCACTGACCTCTGTGCTGAAGACCTGGCCACTCACTTCAAAGACAAAATTGAAAATATCCGGCAAAACATCACATCACAATCCCCAAATAATACCCATCCTGTCCCTCCCCGCACGTCCTCTATTCTACTCGCAGCCCTTGACCCGACGACAGAGGAAGAAGTGTCCAGGCTTCTCCTGTCTGCTCTCCCTACCACCTGCTCTACTGACCCCATTCCATCCCACCTCGTCCAGTCTATTTCTCCAGCTGTCCTCTCTCACCTTACTGCTATCTGTAACCTCTCTCTCTCCACTGGGATCTTTCCATCTTCCTTTAAACACGCCATCATAACCCCTTTACTAAAAAAGCCCTCTCTGGACCCGTCCTGTGCTGATAACTACCGACCAGTCTCTAACCTGCCCTTCATCTCTAATCTCCTGGAACGCTTGGTCTACTCTCGCCTAATCCGCTCGCTCTCTGCTAACTCTCTTCTTGACCCACTGCAATCAGGTTTCCGCTCCCTACACTCCACGGAAACTGCCTTAGTTAAAGTCTCAAATGACCTCCTAACAGCAAAATCTCAGGGTAACTACTCATTGTTGCTTCTCTTGGATCTCTCTGCAGCATTTGACACTGTGGATCACCAACTTCTCCTCAGCATGGGTATCTACCTTGGCTATGGTGGACTCTGGGGCAAGTGGCAATTTCATGGATGTAACAGGTGTACCCGCGACCCCCGTGCTGGTTCGCGGGCACACCCGCACCCGGCGGCGTCCCCTGCTGCGGACAATGCCGCAACCCGGTCCTCGGGCCGCAGGTGCACTCACAGTTCTGCTGCTTACTCACCTCACCACACTCCTGTGGCTTGCTGGGCGCGTGCACGTGGTACTACACTTACATTTAAAGGGACAGCGAACCGGTGATTTGTTTCACTGGGCACTGACTCTATTTAAGCCCTGCCCTTTCCTTTTACCCATGACGAGTCGCTAGTGCCTTGAGAGGAAGCGTTTCTGTTGTATCTTGCGTTTACTGTGTAACGTACCTTTGCCTCCGTCCCTCGACCATGAACTTTGCCGCCTGTCCTGACCTTCCTGCCTGTCCCTGACTATGAGCTTGTTTCACGTTTTTGTACCACGCCACACCTCGCAAGCAAGTCACGTCAGGAGTAGCGACCTGGTAGACTCAGCAAGTAGACCAGCAAGTTCATCCCACTTTGCGGCGGGCTCTGGTGAAAACCGGACCTACTTAGACTCCGCTCCCTGGCGTGGCTTATACCACCACTTGCGGTGGTCCAGAGGGTCCACATCTCTGGTTTGCTTTTTGGTAAGCCCATCCTGACAATTCGATTCGGCCATGGATTCCGCCAATGTGCCTCTACCGAGCGTCTCTGACCTCACCACCATCGTGGCACAGCAATCAAAGCAGATCGCGCAGCAGCTTAACCAGCTGACGATGATGATGCAGCAGCTCCTCGCCACCCAGCAGCAGCAGCTGGCTGCCATGGCTGCCCCTGTGGCAGCGGCCCGGGGATTTCCGCCGGACCCAAGCTCCGGTTGTCCATGCCAACAAAATTTGATGGGGACCCTAAAGCCTGCAGGGGCTTCATCACCCAATGCTCCCTCCACCTGAAACTTACGGCCGGTCAGTTCCTGTCAGAAAGGGCTAAGGTGGCCTTCGGGGTCAGTCTTCTCTCCGGAAAAGCCCTGGCCTGGGCGACTCCACTTTGGGACCGAGGCGATCCCATCGCGGCCGATCTCGACACATTTCTTCGGGAGTTCTGCAGTGTTTTTGAGGAACCTGCCCGCGCATCCTCATCCGAGACCGCTTTGCTGAACCTGCAAGAAGGGAATTCCTCCTTAGGGGACTACTCTGTGCGATTCCGCACTCTGGCTTCGGAATTAGCCTGGAACGATTCAGCCTTGTGTGCCACATTCAAGAAGGGTCTCTCCAGACAGATTAAGGATGCCCTCTCCACCAGGGACCCTCCGTCTTCCTTGAGTGAGCTGATCCATCTGGCCACTCGCATCGATGTACGCTTCTCGGAGAGACGGGAGGAGCTTCGTCAGGAATGTGAATCAGTCCGGTCACGCCGTCTGCCCCGACTAGCTTCGGTGTTCCTATGGCCTTCTACGCAGCCGGACGTCGAAGAAGCCATGCAGGTGGACAGTGGTCACCTAACTCCGCAGGAGCTTATCACAACGACGTGAGGAGAACCTCTGTCTCTACTGCGGCAGCCCTGAACATTTCCGGAGGGGTTGTCTGCTTCGCCAGCAACATCCGGTAAACGCACGCACCTAGGCTTCGTGGGAGAGGCATCCCTAGGTGTGAGCAATCCCTCTCCTCATCTCACTTTGCCGCTTCAGATCATCACCAAGTCCGGAATTTCATTCCAAGTGACCGCATTACTGAACTTTGGATCAGCCGGGAATTTTTTGGATGCTACCCTGGTGAGTAAGTATCACCTCCCGGTGGTCCGCTTAGACCAGCCCCTGGTCATTTTGTCTGTTAGCAGTGAATTGCTGAGTGACTCCATCCACTTTCAGACGGAACCGGTGTCTCTGCAAGTGGGAGCTTTGCATAAAGAGAGGATTGCATTCTTCATGTTACCCTGTTCATCCTCGGCTGTCCTCCTGGGGCTTCCGTGGCTGCAGCGTCATGCCCCTATGCTTGATTGGAAGATGGGCGAAGTTATGCGTTGGAGTCAAGACTGCCAGTCTCGCTGTTTAGTGGCACCTCGCTCGGTGCGCCCCATTCCTCCATGGCTATTTCCCAAGCCTCTACTGGGTCTGCCAGCGCACTATAAGGGCTTCCAGGACGTTTTCTCTGAGAAGCAAGCAGAGACTCTTCCTCTTCATCGTCCCTATGATTGCCCTATAGACCTACTACCTAGGACTAGTCCTTCCCGGGGTAGGGTCTACCCTCTCTCTGTACCCGAGACCCAGGCTATGTCGGCCTACGTTCAAGAAAGTCTACGAAAGAGCTTCATTCACAAATCTACTTCTCCAGTCAGTGCTGGTTTCTTCTTTGTGGAAAAGAAGGACGGGTCACTGGGCCCTTGCATCGATTACCGTGGACTCAACAAAATCACCATTAAAAACCGTCATCCGTTACCGTTAATTACCGAACTCTTTGACCGTCTCCGGGGGGCCAGAATCTTTTCCAAGTTGGATTTGCGAGGAGCCTACAACCTCATTTGCATCAGAGAGGGTGACGAGTTGAAGACGACCTTCAACACTCGCGATGGGCACTTTGAGTATCTGGTGATGCCCTTCAGCCTGTGCAATGCCTTCACAGTTTTATCTGCATAGTGGTTTATCTGGATGACATTCTGATTTTCTCACTCGATCTGGAGTCCCACCAGTCCCACGTGTGTCAGGTTCTGAGGTGTTTGCGCAACAATCACCTCTATGCCAAACTGGAAAAGTGCCTTTTCCACCAGACCAGCCTCCCATTTCTCGGATACATTATCTCTGACAAGGGGTTACAGATGGAACCTGCTAAACTGTCCGCCAGCGTGCCAAGGCCTCGACCATTTGGGGTTTGGGCCATACAATGTTTCTTAGGGTTCGCGAACTAGTACAGGCAGTTCCTCCCACACTTCTTGACATTGGTAGTCCCAATTGTGGCCCTCACCAGGAAGCATGGTAATCCCAGACTATGGCCACCAGCCACTGAAGAGGCTTTCACCAAGTCCTCACCCAAAAGGGCCCCAATGACAAGACTCGGACCTGCGGTTTCTTCTCTAAAACCTTTTCGCCCGCTGAGAGAAAATACACCATCGGGGTTCGGGAGCTACTGGCCATTAAGCTTGCCTTGGAGGAACGGCACCACCTCCTGGAGGGTGCTCTGCCTCCCATAAACATCTTCACTGATCACAAGAATCTCCTCTACCTCCAAACAGCGCAACGTCTAAACCCACGCCAAGCCAGGTGGTCGCTGTTTTTCTCCCGCTTCAATGTTGTTATCCACTTTCGACCAACAGAGAAAGCCAATGCCCTTTCTCGTGCCTCATACGTTAGTGGAGAAGAAGAGGCCACTCCTTGGCAAATTGTTCCCCCAGAATTTCTGATATCCACGGCTCCTGTAAACCTCCAACGTGCACCCCTGGACAATATGTACGTGTGCCCTGCACTCCGGAAAAGGGTGCTGAACTGGGGTCATTGTTATCGAACAGCCGGACAACAAGGGGTCTGAAAATCTTGTTCCCTGATTTCCCGTTTTTACCGGTGGCCCGATCTGGCCGAAGACATGAAGAAATTCGTGGAAGCATGTACCATTTGTGCTCTCAACAAATCTCCTCGCCTCAAACCGACGGAGCTGCTGCAACCTCTCCCTGTTCCTGACAGTCCATGGGGCCACAATGCTTTGGACTTCATCAACGAACTACCTCCCTCTGACGGTAATACTGTTATCTGGGTGGTCACTGACCGATTCTCTAAAATGGCGCACTTCGTTCAGCTGCCTTGTCTTCCTTCTGCTCCACGCCTGGCCAATCTCTTCTTCCAACATATTTTCCGGCTGCATGTTCTTCCACAACATACCGTCTCGGACCGGGAAGTTCAGTTTGTCTCAAGATTTTGGCGGGGCCTCTGCTCTCAATTACAAGTCAAACTGGACTTTTCTTCTGCTTACCATCCGCAATCCAATGGCCAAGTGGAAAGGGTGAATCAGGTCTTGGGTACCTATCTCCGCCACTTTGTGTCTGCTCGATACGACGATTGGTCTAGTTCAGTGATTCCCAAAGTGATCCAGGGGGGTGGTGATGGCCACAGGTGCATTTGGGGTGATGAATAACTCTAAGGGGGGCGGTGAAAGCATAAAAGAAAGAAAAGAAGATTTAGAAAAATTTATTTATGTATTCCGCTCATAACGCTTAATTTTTCTTTGAACAACGTACTGGACGTTGGCTCGGTTCCCGCATACTCCCTCACTTACATTGAGGTATGTGCAATCACACACTGCTACTGTTCATGTGGTGCCACTGAATTGCCGTTCCAAAACACATGAGCACTATGAGCATTGCTGCGGGCAACTGCCACTCCTGCATTTGGTCGATCGCAAGGCCAAGGCCTGGAACGGCAGCGGTAGTACTGGCTACTGGCAGTACTACCAGCAGATTTTGCAGCATGCTATGAATCAGGAGATTTCCAGTAATTATTACGCGTAATATAACTCTGTTAGATTGTTGTGATATTATGACAAGTTAAAGTTATGGGCATGTCCACAAGGCACGGGTTTGCGGGCTGTTTTTCAGATGGCTTGCGGTTTTGCAGATCATCTGACAAACCGGCCACAAACGAACACAGCGGGCTTCTATGGAAAACCTGTGCAGCAATCCCTACTGCATGGGTTTTCCACCCGAAGAACATTGTGCATGCACATTCTTCCGTCTGGTTTTCGGACGGAATATGTGCATGTGAATGAGGAGAAAAGCTCATCGTGGAGAAAAGCCATCCCCCCTGCAGCCGAGGGGATGGCACACAAACCGGACAAATGCCGGTCGGATAAACATACCGATATTCGTCCATTGTCGTGGGGATGAGCGGGGGAAGGAGTTGTGGAACAGGATCGGAGCGCGACCCAGTTACACAGCCGACGGGTGTTAGCAGCTAATTGCAGCTAACACCCGGCGGGTACAGCGCAGGGGGCGGTGTCACCCGCCCATGCTTCTTAAGCCTTTAGATGCCACGGCAAAGATAGCCGCGCCGTCTAAATGAATGAATGAAAAACGGTGCCGTGCACCATTCTTCACTTCGATCAGAACATCAGCGAAGAGATTGCTGTGTCGGGATGGGCTAACATGGCAGCTGGGAGCCTTGTGAAGCTTCCATCACTGCCATGTTCTCGTTTGCCCCACTTCCGGCCCCAGGCAAAACGCCATCTTGGTACAGCCTAATGCATTGTCTATGCTGTATTAACGATCACGCCCCCTAGTGGTAAAACGCCCTAGGGGGACTCAATGTTAGAGTAAAAAAAAAAAGTTTTAAAGTATAAAAAAAAAGTATTAAAAGTTCAAATCACCCTCCTTTCGCCATTTTACAAATTAAAAAAATTGTAAAGAAGTTACACATATTTTGTAACACCGCGTCCAAAAAATTCATATTTATTAAAATATAAAATCAATTGTCCATTGTAATTAACACCGTAGAAGAAAAAAAAATCCAAACGCCAAAATTGTTTTTTTTTTGGTAATTTCATGTCCTATAATAATTGGAAAAAAAGTGATCAAAGTCGCATGCATTCCAAACTGGTAGAAATAAAAAGTATGCTTCATCCCACAAAAAATGCAGCCTCACTGACGTCCGTAGGTGTTAGTACAAAAAAGTTATTGTTTGCACAAAATGGCGCCGCGGTGTAAATTTCAAATATAGAAAATATTTGGAATTTTTTTACGCCACCAAAACATAACGGAAACCCTACATGTTTGTAATTGGTGGATGCGTATCAACCTGTAGAATACAGATAACACATCATGTTTACGGATGATTGAACGCCGCAAAAACAAAACTCCCGCAAACATTGCCCAAGTATTTTATTTCTCACATTTTGCCCCACTTAGCATTTTTTGCGTTTTCCCAGAATATTCTATGGTAATATGAATAACACCACTGGAAGGTACATCTTGTCCCACAAAATAAAAGCCCTCATATGTCTGTGTAGGTGGAAAAATAAAAACGTTATGGCTTTTGGAAGGCAAGGAGGAGAAAGATGAGTAAAAAAAAAGTAATACTTTTTTTCTTTGGGAGTGTTAAAGGATTATGTTGTCGAGTGGCATGATATACAGAAGCCAGAACACTTGAGTCTTCACTCGAGGTAGACTGGCAGCTTTTTTATACGTTAACTTAGTCATGGAACCTGTGAAACTGACAGTTCTCCAAATTCGAAAGGGAAAAGATCTCTCCTTGAGGAGAGGAACCAATAAGTTGGTCGGTGTGAGGGTTTACTTGCCATTCAGACCTCACTGACTGTTTTGCATAAAGCAATGGCTTATAAGTTCTCCAAATTGTTCTCCAAATTGTCACAGTAGCTGTTTTTCAACAGGACAATACCAGACCGCGTGTAGCTTGTGCTACTGAGAGCAACCTGCATGGCCTAAAAGTGCTACCATGGCTGCAATGTCTCCAGACTTGTCTCCCATCCAGCATATCTGGAAAGTCATTGGTCAACAATTGCACCAGAGCCGTCAGCAGCCGATCCTGATGATTTGCCCAAGTGTATTCAGTGTGGCAGAATATTCCTCAGACACCATTAATAACCTCATTGACAGTGTGCCAAGCCGTGTAAGGGCATGTCCCCACTGCACGGGTTTTCAGCCGGTTTTTCAGGCAGTTTGCGGTTTTGCAGACCGCCTGAAAAACCGGCCGAAAATGAGCACAATGGTGCTTTATGCAAAACCCGTGCAGCTGTCCCCACCGCATGGGTTTTTTCGTCCAGCGTCTTTTCCACCCGCGGGCCGCCCGCAAAGCATTCAACAAGCACAATCTTCCATCCGGTTTTCGGACGGAATCTGTGCTTGTGAATGTGAAGGGGGAGGGCTTTTCTCCGCTCATCGCAGAGAAAAGCCGCCCCCCTCTGCGGCCATGGGGACGGCCGCGAAACAGGACAGATACCGGTCCGGTAAACCGACCGGTATTTGTCCTCTGCAGTGAGAACGCACATTTAGTGTGGGTGCTAGGGCCATCTTTTCCATTGGGCACAGTAGGCAGTTGCCCGGGGGCCCCACAAGTAAAAGGGGCCCCAAGTGGTGTTGTATGTCCAGGATACAAAAATTCCCCTGGATTCTTGGTTAGCTTTGCTTTTTTAAACGTTTGCACTCATAAAAACCAAAAAACAAAAACCAGGGTGGGGGGACCCCAAAAGGCTCCCTCCCTTCCCGAAAGTTTTAAGGCTGCAGGCTGTTGGTGTCCGAGAAAAGGGTGTGAAATATGGGTGTGCTTGGGCGAGGAGGATGCTCGAGGATTGGCCAAGTGTGATGTCATGTATTTGGACAGGGCCCACTGCAGGGCTATGCCCAGGGGCCCATAATTCTGTTAAGACGGCATTGGTGGGGGTTTCTTACCTGATATTGAATTAACTGAGGTGAATATTTTGCTTCCATTTTATTTACAATTTGTATATTATTAATGTGTCCGTCCATCCTGTGACTTCCATCATTTTAAGACTTTTTCTTCATGGTGGTGCAAAACTGTCGAAAAGTGAAGTTTTAGATTTTCTCGCATGTGAATGTTCTGCCGGTATTACAGTGGCCCCTCAACAAACAATATCCATTGGTTCCAATGTATGTAGAAACCATAACCTTATGGAAACTGGTAATTGGTTCTGAGAACCCAAAGGGTAACATGTATGATTTTTGGCACCCGGCCACCAATTTTATTGTGCGCATTTGTAGGTAGATGCCCCTTTAAATCTATGAACCTGTTTACTGGGGGTCATAAAATTTAGCGCATTCTAGTCAAACGACTCTTCTCTCGGGTAAATCATTTTTAACCCCCTTTTAGCCGGGAGCCATTTTGGCCTCTTGACAGAGCCCCATTTTTTAATCTGTCATGTGTCACTTTATGTGAGAAAAAATTTTTTGACATTTTAAACCCACCCATGTGATTCAGAGATTTTTTTCTCATGACACTTTGTGCTTTAAGATGTAAGAAATTTTGGGTCTAAAAAATGCTTTTTTTTTGTGAAAAATTTAAAAAATATCGTGAAAAATTTAAAAAATGTCCAATTTCAAACTTCAAAAATTTTGCATGAAAAGACAGATAGATATTCCACTCAAAATGTTTAAAAATAGCATTACCATTGTCTGCTGTATTTTGGAAAATTTTTTTTAAATGTTTTTTTTTTTTTTTACGACCTTGGGGGTTAAAAAATTTAGTAGTAATTTTAAATTTTTTCAAGAAAAATTTGCATATACATTTTTTAGGGACCCCATCGTTTAAGGGCTTTGATTGACCTGTATGTTAGATACCCCCAAAAAGACCTCATCTAAAAAACTAACCCCCAAAAAGTATTCAAAACCGCATTTGGGAAAGTTTTTTTTAAACCCCTTTAGGTGTTTCACGGGAATTAAAGCAAAGTGGAAGTGAAATTTAAAATTTACATTTTTTTTGCAGATTTTCATTTTTTATCCATTTTTCAAAAAAATACGGAAATGTGATCAGGGAAATGCAACTTAATATTGTTTTCCCCAGTTCTGGCGTTTTCAGAGATACCCAATGGGCCCTAGTGCACTATTTGGCTCAACCCAAAAGCCCCCAAAATAGGAGGAGCACCCTACTGGACTTGGGGTCTCTTTTTCTTACGATTTTTATTCAGGCCCCTTTTCCCGGTTTGGGACACCCTAAGAGCTAAAACTTAAAAAGCCCTAAAAAGCCCCCCCATATTGGAAACTCCCCCCCCTTTAAAGGGAAATATACCGGGGGTGTAGTGAGTTATCGACCCCAAGGTGTTTCCCAAATTTTTTAGCGTTAGGCTGTGAAATGAAAAAATTTTTTTTTTCCAATAATCTGCAATTTTAGCTGAAATGTTTAATTTTTCAAGGCATCCTGGTAAAAAAGGACCCAAAACTTTGTTAGCAATTTTTTCCCAAAGTTCGGCAATACCCAAATGTGGGTGTAAAGCTTTTTGGGCGCAGGGCAGGGGTAAAAAGGGGAGGGGCGTTTTTTGGGCTTTGGAAAGCAGATTTTTGGGGGGCCATGTCGCATTTACAAAGCCCCCCAAATACCAGAAAAGGCGAACCTTAAGAAGCCGCCCCATTTTGGATTCAGACGCCTATAGATCTCACCTAGGGGTGTTTGTGCTTTTGGGGGCAACGGTGTTCCCAAATTTTTTTTTTTTTTGCATTGGGCTTAAAAATTTGGGGAAAAAGAATTCCACCCTTTTTTTTGGGGTTCAAATTTTTCAGCGTTGGTGCAGTATAAAAGACGGAATCTTTACATGGGGGGTCGGTACAATTTCAATGATAAGATTTTTTTATTTTTTTTTAGTTTTTTTACTTTTTAAACCAAAAGAATAGGTCTATAAAAAATTGTGTTTTTAGTTGTCCTGTTCTGATAGCCATAACATTTTCAGTTTTTGTTACGGAGTGTTTTGGTTTGTTTTTTTTTGTGGGGTGGTTGGGTTTTTATTAGTCCCAATAGGGGGGCATTGCCCCTTTGTCACTTTTTATTAAGGTTTTTTGAGGCATTTTGAACAAAATACAACATTTGGGAGGTTTTTTTTTTTTTTTTTTTACGCGGTCCCGTGCGATAGGACATGTTAGTATTATCACAGGCGATACGATTCAGCGATACCCAAATTTTTATTTTTTTTTTGTTTTACTGCTTTTCACAATAAAAAAAATTTTTTTAAAAAAAAAACACTTTTTTCATCGCCATAGTCTGAGAGCCTTAAAATTTTTTATTTTTCGGTACGGAGTGTGTAGGGGGTTGTTTTTTTTTCGGGGGTGAGTTGAGTTTTTATTTGGGGTCATTTTTGGGGGGACAAGACTTTTTAATCAGTTTTAAATCCCTTTTTTGAAAAGGCAGGGTGAAGAAAATACTGCAAACCCAGTAGAGTTTTTTTTTTTTTATTTTTAATAGCGCCACCGTGCAGTACCATGACCCGTGAGCTTTTTCTTGGGGCGATCGATTTCGGCGATTAAAATTTTTATAGTTTTTTTTTTTAATTTGGAAGCACATTAAAAAAAAAAAAAGTGTTTTTTTTTGTGTTAAATAATATTTTTGCATCGCTGTCTTCTGAGGCCCTAAAAATTTTTTTTTTTTCCCATACAGAACGGTAAGGATTTTTATTTTTCGGGATGAACTGGCGTTTTAATTGGTACAACTTTGGGTTTTTATGGTTTTGATCGTTTTATTCCCCCCCCCTTTTTGTGCTGCAATGTACAAAAAATCGAAATTTTGTGATGTTTTTTTTTTTTTTTTTTTTTGGCGTTCCACCGTACGGGTTTAAATTTAAAGTGAAGATTTATAGGGTTGGGCATTACGCACCGGCGATTCAAATATGGGTTTTATTTTTTTTGATCTTTTTTTTGGGGTGATTGGGGTTTGTAAAGGGGAAAAGGGGAGTTTTACATGTTTTAATTTTATTTTTTTTGTTGTGTTTTACTTTTTTTTCTTTTTTTTTTACTTTTTCCATTTTTTTACATCTCCCCCCGGGGGGATTTGTAACAGCAAATCCCCCCGGAGAAAAGCAATCGTTAGATTTTCTGTTTTAAAAAGGGGGATCTGTGCACAGCGTTACTGCGTCCACAGGGCGCATGGCAAAATGTGACACCCTGCCCCAATGCTTTTGGGCATGGGGGATTTCACCAGACACCGGATGCTTTCAGAAAGATCCGGGGGGTCCGGTAGGAGAAAAGGGGAGCGGCATCTCTGCCCCGCCCCCGCCGATCGTAGGGAGAGGGAGCTCAACCGGGCCGGGGGGTAAGGCGAAGCCGCGGTAATTACCGCTGGTTCCATGCGCGATCGCGCGGCCCCTCCCCGCAAGCCCCCGATCGCCCCGGCGTATGCATACGTCCATTTGCGGGAAGCACCCCTAGGGGGTATGCAACGCCCAAGTCGGGAAGGGTTTTAAAATGCTCTCCGGCCACAGAATGCGCCCGGATTTTCCGTCTTAATCATAAAAGTGTCAATCATAAAGGTTGTAGTGGGAAATGCCTGTAGACCCCCCCCCCCCCCCCCATTCAGGCGCATTAATGCCGTATGCATCATTTTTGGGGTGTGCCTGCTATACATGAGAGAACTGGGGGCAACGTTTTTGGGCTGAAAAAAATGCCAGACTTCTAGCACAAGCCCCCTAATGTCCGTTATGTAAAATTGAGTAAAATTTTTATTGTGATATCTGGTGCGTTATCTGTTATGCTATGTTTGGCTATATCTGTAGTTAAACGTACAAGTTCTACTTTTCTTTGTTCTTTGTTTACCCCTGGACGAAGCGCACTGCAAAACTTGTGTTGGGGCGCGTGACTCCACCGCTCCACCTGCCAATTTTGGGTTCCTGTGTAATGTCCCTCTTAAGGCGGTATATATTTAAAATGTATTATTTCCCGTTATGTTCAATATTGTAATAAGTAATAATATTTACTATTTTGGGGTTACCCGCCGCTGTATTGGACTCTTGGATAATTTATGGTGTGAAGTGGGGTCACGCATTTGTGTAGTTCCACTGTCGCCTTTTACTTGTTTTTTATGTATTTTGTAATATTTAATAAAGTTACCTTAGTTTTAATTTATTTTTTGTAGACTTTTTTTGATTGGTGTGTGTACAAGTTCTACAGTGAAATTATAATTTTTTTGTAC